>WTSP01017652.1:0-40818 GCA_025331215.1 Actenoides lindsayi
TCTCCAGCTGAACAGCCCCAGGGCTCTCAGCCTTGCCCCAGCACAGAGATGCTCCAGGCCCCTCAGCATCTTTATAGCCTCCACTGCATTCTCTCCAGTAGTTCCTTGTTTCTCTGGAACTGGGGAGCCCAGAACTGGCCACAACATTCCAGATGTGGCCTCACTAGGGCAGAGTAGAAAGGAAGGAGAACTTCCCTTGACCTGCTGTTCACAATCTTCTCACTGCACCCAATACTGGTCTCTATAATAGTATGTCTAATGGGATACTCTCCTGCCTTTAATCAAGTCAGCAATTGGCAGAACCAGGGAAACAGGGCACTGGGAGATGCCTGGGGGTGTCTGGGGGTTTAAGAGCATTTGTAACAGCAGCTGGGAACTCAGGCTTGCCTTGTACCTGGCTCTTGGAGAAGTGGGGCTGCTGCCCTAGCTGTGTTAGCTGATAAATGAAGTGTGTAGGAAAACACAGCTCTGCGTTCAGAGCGCTGCAGTGTCTTAGAGGCTGCTGCATGTCCAATGCACTGAATTACATGCATATGTATTGTGCTTATTAATATGCACAAAGCAACAGCTCCTGCTTTTTTTTCTCTAGAGCCGTGTTCTCAAAAACAGGCAAACCGCCCGTGACGGCCGTGGGTAGCTCTGGGCACCCGACAGAGCAGCACCATGGTGGCACAGGGGATATTCCTGGGCTGCAGCCCCTGTCCTCGGGTGCAGGCACTGCCTGCAAACCCAGAGCTGTTAGAGAAATCGAGATCCCGGGTATTCTCCTGGGAATTTAGTGGCACCGGGATCTGCCTTTTTGATATTTCTTTGCAGACTGACAGCAGAAGTTATGCACAGAGATAATGTGCCTGTAGCTGCCCTAGTTTTTTGGTAGCATCAGAAAAGTCTGGACAAGAAAAGGGAAAAAGTCTGCTGTGCCTCATCTCAGCCCTGCTTTTCACTTAGGAGAGGTGGACGGGGTTGAGGGTGGGACTGCGTAGCTTCAGTTGAGCTGGAGTTAAGCTGGTCCTCACAGTCTTTGCAGGTGTGTGGCACGGGTAAGGGTGTCCTTCCAGAGCCTGGCCATGAGCTCCAGGGCACTGCTCCAGCAGAAGAAAGCTGTACTGAGAGCTGGGAGAGGGGCCAGAGAAGGCAGGACTGAACCTGTGGCATGGTACAGCTCCCATCAGGCTCTATGGCACCGATATCTCTTCCCATGCTTCATCCCAAACAGAAGATGTAGCCTATTAGAGTTGTGGTGTGGGGATCTTTGCATCTCAGGTCAGAAGCAATTTGAGGAGTCTAGTGAAACTCACTGTTGAGAAACTAGGTCTGTCTGAGTTGCCTCAGCAGGCAGCTGAGAGTAGGAAAATAACCAGCTTGGACAACTCCTGAGCTATTGCTCTGGTTCTTTAGGCCCCATGTGCCTCTAGGAGGTCGCCCTATAGAAGGACTTTGCAGTTCTGACCCAACACTACTTTCCACTCCCCAGTTCAGGGCAGTCTTTTTTTGCCCTGCAGGGGAGTCTTTGTGCTGAGCTGCAGGGAGAATCCTGCTGGAGCCTTTGCTTGTTACAAGCCAGGGTGTGTATGAAGCAAACCTGGCTCTGGGATTTTCCCAAATACACCCAGCACTTGCTCTAACTTTGATCAGAAAAGAGCAGTCATCTCAGGAGGGTGTTTATTTATCTTATTTTGGGTTAGGGCTGGAATGTCTTTGGTGGACATCTTCAAAAGCTGCACTAGCCCCAACTGCTGTGCAGATAATGATGAGTTGCTCTTTGAAGTCAGGATCTGTGTGCTTGGTGTGTCAAGCCTTCGTAGCGTTGAAGATCCTTGCTTTAGGATCAAGGGCTCCTCTGCCTTCCTTAAATTATATGCCAGGCACGAAGCTGCATCCCTCTTAGGCTGGAGTCAAGGACTGCAACAATCCTGCTGAACAGATTGGACAAGACAAGTCCACAAAACTAATGAGGAAAGAAGGGCTGATTATTATGGAGGTCACACTCTTGTCTGGCCAAAAGTATTATCTTGGAAGAGTAAAAGAGGGAACCCCATTAATGTCTTTTTGCATGAGGTGCTTTGATGCTTTTGATGCCAAGCTTCCCAATACAGACCATCTCCTTCTCCTTGCTGAGCTCATCCAACCCATCCAGTAGTAGTATTACAGCAGAGAACATTAGTGGGGTAGCACCATGTAGGATTTTTATCTGATTTCTCCTGGATCCTGTGTATCTGGAAAGAAGGAAGAGTGTCAGCATTGTGTGGCTAGTTATGTTTTCAAGTGTGTCCAACAGAAATGTCCATCATCCCAATCTGAAAATGCTCCAGCTCTGAAAATCCAGCTTCAAAGCCCTGCAGAGATAAACCAGCACAACTCTGCACGTTTTGTCAGGGCAACACCAGCTGCAGGCACTGATTTTCCCTAGTAAGGATATTTGTTTGTGGAGTGAAGTACACCCAGTTACACCAGTGAAGATCCAGGGTGACTTCCATCTAACCACTCTGACATCTACCACTGTGCCATAGGTGTGTGCAGAGCTGCCCTATCTCAGGATCCTGCCTTTCGTGCTGCTGTACCCTTCACAGCTTGCTGTGGTGTGATTAACCAGTTGCAGGGCTCAACCACAGTTCTTGGTTGGGGAGAAGATTCACATCCTTCCACGCAGCCCGGCACGTTGCTGACATGAACTGCCAGCACCAGTTAGGTTCACCGTGGTTATTTTGATGGTCTCTCTGCTCACTGGAGGTGACACTACAAATACCTTCCTGCAGAAACGTAAAGATCTTAATGATGCCACAATGTGTTCACTAAAGGAGGTGCTCCAACTTCAGTTTTGGAGAAGATGAAGGGTATGAAAAGAGGATGCATGTGGTAGAGGAAGAGGATGCTACCTGCATGAAGTTAACAACATCTGTGATCCTTCAGCCCGATGGTTTTTCTCTAAGGACAAAATGATTTTTCTACCAGTCAGATGTTGGGAAGCTTTTGTAAAAACCCTCATAAATCTTTCATGTTAGTAAAGAGCTCTAGTCAAGCATCCTTAAGGAAGGCGAGCTGCGAGTAACTGCGTTGGGTCCTCCTTTACTGTGAAATTCTTGCTCCAGCAGAGCTGCAGGCAACAACACAAAGCGCTGGTTATTCTGAGCATCTGTGCCTTTGACCCAATTACTGCACGGTATCTGTCAGTTGAGAGCAGCACATAATACAGACGTGCCTGATGCTGGAAGCTAATTAGTATTTCCTTTGTTACTTACTTAGGAGAGGATGAGAAGGAGGTGGAAAGAGGGGGAAACATTGAAGAGAGCTTGCAGGAGCTTTAATTTCAGGTGTGACTTAGGGCCATTTCTGCCCACAGTTTAATGCTGAACTTAAAAAAGAAATCTATTTATCTAACTAATTATCTATCTATTTATCAATCTATCACTTGTATGCATATATAAAAAAAGAAAGAAATATAGCTGGAAAATCTGTGAAGTTTGGAGTGACACCATATAATTAAAGAAACAATCAATCTGTAGCGTAATAGACTGTCAGCAAAGAGAGCTATTTAACCTTTTCTGGACCAGAACAGGAACAGTGGTGGAAATCTTCACTGTGAGGCTGATTTGCAATAGTTAGGGAATGACTTTTAACCCCAGGCTTGAGAAACTAGTTCTGGGAAGAGCCAACGTCTGGGAGTTGCTGTAATTTCAGTGGCAATGCCATGCACAGCTGATTTGGCAGCCTGGAGGATCTGGAGGACCCTTCACACCCTTCGTACCCAAGCCCCTGCTCACCAAGGCTGTCTAAATCCTGATGAACTGTAAAAGCACCAACACAATGCACGGGAGCACAGGCTGGAAGAAGTCCTGCCTCTCAGACCAGGCATCAGTCCAGAGCTTTGATGTCTAATGGCCATTCCACTGAAGAAGCCACTTCTCAGAAGCACACCGGCCATTTGGCTGGGGTCTCACTCAGGTAATGACACTAAGGACCACTAAGAGTCTTGACATGGACTTCTGGCTTCCGTACCATTTACTGTGGTTTTGAAATTCTCCCTGCTCAGTAGAGACAACATTGCAAACACCTTCTTATGGAAATGACAAGGTTTTAGTGATGCCACTACCTATTTCTCTGAAATATGTTTGAGCTCCATTTCCAGTTCGGAATCATCCTGTTTGCTCAGAAAAGCTCTTCTGCTGTAGCCCTGGATGCTGCATGATTAGCAAACGGTGCCTTCTCTGAACAGATTCCTAGGCAGGGAGGGGTGTATTAAAAAAACGGGCAAAATTTAATGGCTAAAACTTTTTTCCAGAAGAGACACTTAGGTTTAGAGGCACCAGAATGTTAATTGCTGGTATTGTCAATTTATTGGTGCAGAAATCAGACAACACTTTGAAAAGCACTTGAATTGCCCCTTCTCCTGCTTTTCAGAATGAAACTTTCATGATTTGACTGGAATTTTGAATTTTAACACCACCACTTAAGCAAAAAGCCTTTTACTAAAGAATGTCTTAAAGAAAACAGTTGAAACTGAGACTGAAAGTGTTATTTACCTCCAAATAATACATTTGAACTACTGATTGTCTTTGTTCATTTAAAAAAATGGAATTTGTTTTATCCTGAAGTTGGTTTTTTTTTTTCTGTCTGAATTATGTGCAAGCTGAGAAAGCAGCACTCTTGGAGCTCTATTAATAAATGTCATGAGAGGCTGTGAGCTGCAGCTGATGAAAAGCTACTCTATGAGTAGAACTTCATATTATTCTCTATTTTATTCTTAAAGATAAGTATTTTTCCCTCTCTTTGACTTGTGATACTGCATTTATAGGGGTAAGTGGTATATTTTGCTTTAGGTGATAGAAACCTCTATTGGAAGATGCAGTGATAAAAATGGTTTTTCCTGCTGTTGAAATTAGGAAGAAAAAAATAATCTGCTGGGTTTTTGCGTGTGCAGGCAAGTCTGCCTGGCTTGCCAGACGTGTAGGTAAAGCTTTTCTGAGGTTTTGTGTTCCCTGGAGTATCCAGGCTGAAGGACCTTTAAACCTTACAATCTACTTTTGCTGACATCACTGACTATAACTATAATTGGGTCTGGAATGGGTCTTTAGCCACGATGCCAGAGTAGACATAGCCCTTGTTCAGGCAGCTGAGTATGGTCATTTTTCAGGTGGGCATAAGGGACATTCCTTAGGGAAATGACAAATGGTCCCTGACCCATGGTGACTCCTAACTGTGCCTACAGTGACTGGGAAAGCACCGGCTGGCAAGTTGTCCTGGGACAAAACAAGAGCCTTTCTAAGCATTGAACAGGACATGGGAGAGCCTGTGCTAGTGTTTGGCTGCTGGTAAAGACATTGCTGGAAAGTTTCTCCTTTTTTTTTTTGATCAGGTCAGTCTTCTCCAGTGCACCAGCCTGCTCTGGAGGGTTTATCTTTGCAGCTTGTGAGGAAAGAAAGATTTGCTTCTAGTAATAGCACAGAATATGATCCAGAGAGAGCTGGTGTTAATAGCTACCTCTTTCAGGGTCAACAGTTAATGTAATTGCCAAATCTCATAATTAGTCATTCCTTCTTCTGTAAATTATGAGAAGCCTAAAATCACAGGATTGTTTAGGTTGGAAAAGATCTTTAAGGGCATCGAGTCCAAACGTTCACCCAGCACTGCCAAGTCCACCACTAAATTATGTCCCTCAGCACCACATCTCCATGTCTTTTGAATCCCTCCAGAGATGGGGACCACTGCCCTGGGCAGCCTAGGCCAGGCCTTGACAACCCTTTCAGTAAAGACAGTTTTCCTCATGACCAACCTCAACCTCCTCTGGCACAACTTGAGCCAATTTGAGAATAATAGTTTTGTTTTCTCATCTTCTTTGAGACCTTTGGAAAACGTCTCTGGAGGCATCCAAAGCACCCATAAGAGGATGGAAGGTATGCAAAGAGACCCGTGTCCTTCTGGAGCAATATTTGGAGCCTGGTGAGATACCCTGAAGCATCTCAAATAGCAACAGACACTTCTGTGTGGACAGCTGAATGAAGTCTGTTTCTCAAAAGCAGTGGTCATGTCCATAACAATGCTGCCTGCAGGTGAGATCTGGGTACAGATGAAGATACTTCAAGGCTGGAAAGGCTGGCCTATCAAAGAAGCAGTGGATTTTTTTTTAATATGCCTGATACCCTGCATACAAGAGGAGAGCGATTGCTCTACACCTTTTTCTCTGACAAAGAAGTCACTTGCAAAATTCAGCTTAATTCCAGAGCAGCTTAGATTGATGATTTCATCATCAAATATTCGTGACAATCCATAATCGTGGACTCCGCTATGCTTACAAATGCACAAAAGATGAGACCTTTCCCCATGAATAATAGAGGGCACTGATACAGTCAAAATTATCCTGTCTTTCTTTAGCTCTGTACTTAAAAGAATCATCTTTAGCTGAGCTCCTTTAGCACTTGTATTTTTTTTCACAGGAGAATCAGGGGTTTGCCCAGGTTGCTTGAATAAAAGAACCGTTTCTAACACTCGCATATTGATGCCTACAGCACTGCAGATTTAATGTATGCCCCTCGTTCCCATGAATCATTGAAGAGCACAGATCCATAGGGGAACAGAGAAAGATTAGCCTCTGTATTTGATCCAAATTCTAATGAGGCCAATGGAGAGACTCAGCAGGCATTTCTCCGAAACCATTTCTGTCTTCTAACTGGAAAAGCATCTGCCTAATGGTGACTAGGGTTGGACTAGGGTGCAGAAGGTGCAGTTTTTATTTGTACCTTTGACATTTGACTACTTGTGCTGTCTCTTTACGACTCCAATTCCTTTATCTGGTAAAGAAGAGATGGGAAATTGGGAAAGGATTTGGGGTGGGTTCCCAACAGATCAGGTTTATTCACTTATCCTTAAACCGAGGTCATCAAAATTAATGCTCAGCTGGTGCTTAAACCCTGATAGAGTCAGATGCTGATAAACCCCCAAGCTATTCCAGGCAGAGGTGTTTTAGCTGCCTCATTGAAAATTAACTTTGTTACCTGCAGGACGCAGTATTTTGCTGTAGAAACTCGCTCCAAATTCCATGAAGAAATTAACAGCACTTGTTCTTCTGCTGGTGGCAACATGTACAACCTCACAAGCCAATGTAGCTCTTCGGGGTTTGATCAAGTACATTTTCAATTATCTCCCATTCTTGCACAGACTGACTAATTTGGCATGCTGGGAAACCATCTGCTAGCTTGAGGTTCCTGTAAAAACACACCCAGGAAGGTAGCTGGGCAGTGTCCCCGTGGGTAAAAGCCCTCACTTAAGCTGAGCGAGGCTAAAAGCTTGATCCCAGCCTAAACCTTACAGGCAGCAATCTGAATGCCTTCCTGTGGCTTAGCTACCAGGCTTAGAGCTGGATGCTTGACAGTCAGGTCAGCTGGAACTTGATTCATTATTATTAATACTGAGTTCAAAATATCAAGGGAGGTTTTGTTGTTGTTGTTGGTTTTTTTTAATTCTTTTGAGAACTTTTATATGGTATCTCTTGCTGAGAGCTCACTAATCACCCACGGAAAAAGTCAGTGCCCTTAAATCAATGAATGAAACTATAAACAGAGGAGGAAACGTCAGTTCTAAATTTGATGTCTGTATTATCTTCCAAAGCATGGCTTGTGCTAATTAAGCTAAATGAGAGCTCTTACTGTCTGAGGACAGCCACAGAGAATGTTCTCTGTGGCCCACTCAAGAGGATG
This sequence comes from Actenoides lindsayi, assembly GCA_025331215.1. Taxonomy (NCBI): domain Eukaryota; kingdom Metazoa; phylum Chordata; class Aves; order Coraciiformes; family Alcedinidae; genus Actenoides; species Actenoides lindsayi. The sequence continues at coordinate 7,692 of WTSP01017652.1, forward strand.
AGAAAAATTCAGGTACAACGTGACAAGACAGGATTGATGAGGAGATGTTGGAATGAGGGGTGCATCCATGCCAGGAACAGAGGACATTGCAGCACCGTGTAGACTGACCGAGATATGCTGAATTGCATTGCTGGCCACACAGACAGTTGTCCATTAACACGGTGTATGAGAGGAGGAACTTGGACTTGGATGGAGATCTTTACGTCTCATTAGGTGAGTCACACCAGCTAGACCTATCCGTCCAGTGTGGTCTCTCTATCCAGACTGACACTGCGTGGCAGGATTCCCTGTTAGACAGGCTGCAGAGCCAATCTGCCCATGATGCTTCTGGAAAGAAGACTTCTCAGTAGGTGTCAGACCAGAAGCTAACTCCCGAGTGGTGGAAAGAAGCCAGAGGTCCCTAGATTTACCAACAACTGGTATATAAACCTTGGCCAATTTTTACCTTTTATTAAAAATGCTTCCTTAACAAACCCAGTGACCCCAAATCTTTGAGTGACAGCTCAGATGCCAGATTTGTGAGGCAGCCATGGCAGGTGAGAACGAGGCGATCACCAGGTGCCTTCAGAGCCCTTGTGGGCTATTCCCCAGTTGCAAACCTGTCACCTGGAGGAATTTTTTGCCAAGTAGAGGCAGGAAATCCATCCCCTGGCTTTGGTGCATGCTGCAGCTTTGCGCTTTTCTGCTGTGCCAAGGCTGTATTTGAGCCTTTGAGCTCGGGGGGATTCATGAAGGTGATGTCCTGACAGACTGCACAGCACAGCACAGCACATCACATCACCCTTCCTGCATCACACGCCTCAGAAACACCCTGAGAGATGTCTCCTCACCACAGCCTGCCTCATTGAGAAGCTGTAAGACATTAATATGCAGAAGAAGCTGCTGTCTTCTTGCTGAAGAGGTGCAGGGTATTGGCTGAGAGCCCAAAACAAGGAGGAGGGCCTGGCAGCTGTTAAAGGCACTCAAAAAAGAGATCAAAGTATATTAATTCATTGTCCTTCTCTCATTGTCGATTTCCACAGCATCCCAGAAGGAAGGAAAAACATCCCTGCCCCCAGCTTGTGAACTATACCAGACATTCCTAAGTGCAGGCAGTGCAGACACTGGACTTGATCATCTCTCTATCATGAAGTTGTTCTGATCCTCCTTGGTGCCCAGGCTATACAGCACTTCCCCAAAGAATTTTGGGGGACGTCTCTGGGGGGAGCTACTGTTGCTCATTCCTGATGAATAGTTTAGATGGAGCCTCACATTTTGGTAACCAGAAGAGTGTAATAAAACAGCAGTGGGCTATTCCATGCCAGCCAATCTCAGTACCAGAGAAGGATCCCCAGCCCGTTCCACTTACTGCAATAGCTGTAGTAGGATTGTTATTTATTCCAAGTGCTTCCTGGGCTCCCTTTGCACTGTCAGACCACACAGGGCAGAAGAGTATGCAGCATATGCAGGTGCTGGAGCATATCCAAAGAATGGCAACTAAGCTGGGCAACTGAGCTGTCTTTATGGTGTCTGCAGTGCCACCAGAATAAGTCACAATGAAGAAGTCTAACTTTACATGATGTAGGACAATCCCTGCTCTCCATGAATAAAGATTTTTTTTTTTTCTATTCTTCACCCAAACCTCTCAGCAACGGGTAGAAAAATTCACCTATTGTAGAGCTGATTAACTGACTCATGGATCTCCTCTTAGTACAGCTTTGAACCTATACGATGTATTTATGTATTTATACACATGTATATGTATTTTTATTCTTATTTTTAGATCTACTTTTAGCAGCCAATAGCTCACCTTTGGGTGAATGAATGACCCCAGCTTTGCTCAGCCTTGCAGGCAGTGCAGTGACTCATTTCTGCAGTGCCTCCTTTCTTTTAGGCTCTCCTCAAGACAGAAAAAGCATGGCAATTAATTGGTCTGGTTTGTAGTTTGTTTATTTGGTTTTCACCTCAGAGGCAGCACGAGCGGCCAGATGTAGGACTTTTTATTTCTTATCCTTCTTGGGATTGTCAAACTACCATTTTTTTTTAACTCAGGGTTAAATCCAGCGAAACGGGCTGGAAGAGAGCGATGAAATGTTTATGTTCTCTGAGTAATGACTTTTAGGGTGACTCACTTAAGGCCCCTGAGTTTGGAAATACTGGCCTTAGTGCTGCTGAACTCCAGCTTCTCCTCTACCTGCACCTGCCTGGTTCAGTGCGTGGACAGTTTGTGCTGCCAGCATCTCTGCACAGCTCCTTCAACATCCTTATCCTCTTCACACATACAAATGTGCAGCCCCTGCTCTTATCTATTGCCTATATGGCCCAACACAAACAGGTATCCTTCATATTCTGGCATTGCCTAATTTTTGCAGGTTTGACTTTGAAACCTGCAAAGCAGTTCTGAAACGCAATCATTTCCACGGGTAATGCCTTAGCCTACAAAAAGGAGATGGAAAAACCAGAGCCGTCGTCCTGGGGCATCAATCACCCTTCAGGATCTAATCCCTCTTCTGCAGCAGGGCAAGGAATCCCTCAAAGAAACAGATTGCAAGATTAAGGAAGAAAAAGCTGCCCTCATTACTGGAACTCGCCCAATCCTTCTAGAAAAACGTTCTCTCTAACTACATCAGTCTCTAGAGGGAAACTAGGCTTGAAAGTAATGTCAAGCCCAAACTGTTAAATTTAAGAGCAAGAGAGGAAAACAAGGTGAGCACAGTGTTAAGTATTGATATCTGCTGTATATTTATTAAAAGATTTGGGGCATATTTGTAGGCTTAAATTTAGGCAGCTTTATGGGGCAGCTATGTTAAGAGGAGAGTTTCTTAGCTCCATCTGCATTCAGGGGAGAGAGAGTCGTACCCAGGGAAGGGTTCAGGAATAATTTAGGATCTCTGAGGAGCTTCCTGGTACTATTCTTTCTCTGCCCTGGCTTTCAAGGCCACGGTATTTTTTTGGCAGTGGGGGAGAAATGTGATAAGACACTGTGATGGTGAATGTGGCACACTGGATACCTGGGGAAAGAGACTGGGAAGGTTTATTTTTTCCTGTGCTTTCAAAACCAGTCAGGCTTGACCGTCTCTCCTCCTGCTAACTACTGCTGTGCTCTGTGAATGGGTCTGTTGATGAGATTTGCAGGGGGATTAGTTGCTAATCAATAATGAAGTAGCATTAAACTGGCACCATCTAGTCTTTTATAAATCCAGCAAATGTTTTCTATGAACATACACTTCTGTCATGTACACACCTTAAAGCTTGTGTTAGCACCATAAGAGCTTAATCCACTAGTCAGAGAAATTAATGGAAAGACTTGTTTTGACCTCAGGAAGAGGTGTGGGAAGCTGGATGAGGCGAAGTCTGGCACAAATGGAGACAATGCTCATACCAGTGTTGCACAAAATGAGAAAGATCTTAATGAACTCTCTGTGTGTTCCTTCAGTGCTGGCAAATCCTTTCTCATTTCAACAGGCCACTCAGAAATTCATTGATTTAATCACAAAGCACTAAACTAATGTTAGTCACAGCTGCAAACTCCTCTGCAACAGTGACCTGTCACAAGGGGATGCTTTCCAAGGCAAAACAAACCTTGCCTCCTGAGACAGTTGAGGATCTAGTCCAAGTTCACTGGAGAAATTTTGCCACTTTTTGCTGTCACCGGTAAATGCTGGAATGTGACCCAAAATGTTTGGTTTTGACCCAGCTGACCTTGGAGGGTTAGGATGACATATGTCTTGGGGATTGACATTTTCACTGAGATTCACTCCACTGAATTTCAGGAGCTGACAATATTGGTGACCACATCAGAGCTACCTTTATAGTCACTGAGAAGAACAGGCTATATTAGCACACAGCTTATTGACTTTAAAATTAGATGAGTTGCTCTTTAAAAAATGATTCCTCTCCACTGTCTGTGAAGGCAGCTTTGAGTGCCCTGCTCAGATGTAGATCTCACGCTGCACTCACATTTGGCAGCAGTGGTCAGTGGTGACTCTCATCTCCTGACTTCAAAGACCTTTATTGGTCTTCCTCCCTTCCTGCCCAGAAGTCCTTGTATCCTCTTGTTACACAGACACCCAACTCACCTAGGACCAGTGGCTTCAATTCTGAAGGATCCGTCATCAACCTTGACTTTTGGCTGCCTTGTCCTTTGGGGAGCAACCATCCTTACCTCATTATGATACCTATGCATGGGACCAGAACGATGCCAAGATTATTGAACTCTTTCATCTCCACCAGCTATGGATTTATACAAGTGTTACAGTCAAACTGTGGTGTCTGACACTCTGTGCTGGTTCAGAGAGGATGAAGAAAGCATTCAAGTGAAGATTCATGGGAGTAATTTTCTTAAGTGCTGCAGTATCAGAGCCTGGACAGATTCCTTGGAGAGAAAACTCTTCCCAAAATTGGGCCCGCATTACCAAGTCTCTTGATGCACCTACTCTTATTAAATCTTTCATGTGAGTAGTCGATGTGTCCCGATTGCGTGCTCTGAATTGCAAGTTAGGAAAAGATGTTTGTCCCAGGTCAGACTGGCCAAGATCACTGGAATTTTTGTCTCTTCTTGGGGTTGATTCTAGGACAGAATCAGCTTATCATACTGGAAGGGTAGTTTTCACAACCATCTTGCTCTTATTTATGGTTTTTCCTCCCCTCTGCTTTAATACACTGCTTGACTTTGAAGCTTCCTCTCTGCCTGTTGGGAAACAGGTGTTGAGAGAAAAATCATTTTGCCTGAAAGAATCAGGGTGATTTTTCACCTAGGGCAATATTTTTGTTGCCATTTTCTCTTAGGGAGCCAGTGCAAAAGGTCTGTTTGCTGTTCCATGGATTAGGAAAGGCAGACTAGGGGAAAGCTTAGACTATAACAGCCTTCAACCAGAACGGTGCTCAGAGGAACTGCAACATCTATTCTGAGGTACTGAAGAACAGGGAGACTTGTTTTAATGTTGTTTTCTGGAACCCATAAAAAATTGGTGTGTCTGCTCTCTCAGAGAAAGTCAATGTGGAGTGCACATCTTTGGGAAAGCCAGGAATCAGCAGTTGATGTCTTTGTGCCGCTGAATGTAAATGCTGTTCTTCTCGAGGTGTAATACCACTGACACACCAGAGTGTGGGGTGAAAACTCCTTTTGATGCAGTGCCAGCAAATCACACTGAAGAGGTAGGATTCATCGCAACACAGCTTCTCTGCCTGGCAAGATCTTTTTTCTCCGCCTTAATCCTAGTCAGAGGAAACATTTCCTGTTGAATGCATGTTCCCATGGAGATGTCTGCAACACTTTGAGAGTCTTATGTGGCACTGGATACAATGGAATTCTGCTAGATGCCCCACCACTGGAAGTGTTCAAGACCAGGTTGGACGGGGCTTTGAGCAGCCTGCTCTAGTGGGAGGTGTCCCTTCCCATGGCAGTGGGGGTGGAACTGGATGATCTTTAAGGTCCCTTCCAACCCAAACCATTCTATGACTCTATGATTCAAATCCTAGTAATGTGTAATTAAGCTCATGTAATTTAGGTGTCTAGTTGAGATTAAATCATTATATTGCTGTTGCACTGCTTCTATCGCCCAGATCTCCAGTGGCTATAAAGAGAGCTTCTCTATAGACATGTAATCCAGGAAGTCAAACCAACAAACGAGAAAGATGAAATTTGGGTCTGGGAAGTTTGTAATTCTTAGCCAGTTTCAGAGACACTGAGCTACACTGCTTCAGCTGCTGGTGGCTGTGAAATGCATACGGGAAAAAGCGCCCCAATAAAACTCCTACATGTGAGAATAAGTGGAGAGAAACACACATCTCTTGATCCACGTGCAGAAGGAAAAATGGAGCAAACAAAGGTCTGATTTGTTGCTCCATCTGGAGGGTAAACCTGACATTTCTATCTGCCAATAGCAATTTATTGTGGAGCAGACCTGCAGGGAAGGTTTCTCTGCGCTAAATCAACCAGTGAAAGAAATGAACCCTGTGTTACAACCAAATAAAAATCTTAATCACATTCCACAGGTCTGGGTGCATAAATAATTTAAATATATGCAGCTGCAATTTCAATATATTAAACCAAAACTTCCCAAACAGCCCTGTGAAAAACAAAAAATAATACTCGGTAAAGAAACTGAATATATTAAGTGTGTGTTTGTTCTCAGTTGATCTTTAGGGAGAGAAAGAATTTTTTATGGCCTACAAGGAAAATGACTGTGTTAATGATCATCTGGTGGGTGTTCTGTCCCAGCTAATATCTTTTTACTGGAGCTATGGCCAGATTCACTCTCTGCTGAACACACGTTGCCCGAAAAATTGCTCAAAAGAGTACTGCTGATGAGCCCAGGTCAGAAGCTTTAGTTATGTTAGTGGAGGTAGCAAATGTTTTCTCTATTTTTTTGAAAAATTCTGGATTTGTACTTAACTTACAAATGGTGGCCTTCATCAAGGGCTGATGTAGTAAGCATAATTATGTTCTTAACAACAACCATGTCCTTTCTGGTCTTAAGTGTATTTTTATATTCTAATCCTCAAGGTTTCCAGTGATTCACGGAAAGATTACAAGAGTTTGTATTCAATATTAATAGAGAATATAAAGAAACAACAATTTGACAGCAAAGTTGTCCTCTGAGATCAGGGAGTTGGTGACAGCTCAGAATTGAGGCATACTCTAAATTTTGGTTCCAAGTTTTATCCTTGTCCAACCTTGGCCACAATGACAGTAATCCTCTCAAAAACTGCTGGTGCCTGGCCAGTAATGGAAAAAGGGAAGAAGAAAAAACGTTCAGCCTCCTTCCCCAGATAAGATAAATGCCTGTTATTGTAAATAACCTTTTAATTTACACACAGATCTTTGGAAATGTGACCATTGTGAACCAAGAAAGGGGTGAGCTCAGAGGCATCCAAAAGAACAAGGCCAGACAGGCTTTGGCAGTGGGAGGACCAGGCTGAGCAACTTGCACTCGTGCTTCCTGCTGTCTCTGGGAGAGCTCTGTGAGCTTTGAGATCTGTGTGGACCTTCTGCCATCACAGACCAGCATGTTTGGCATTTTCTCCAAAGCAAAAGAGTCTTGCTGGAATAGCTCCCACGGAGCTTTCTGTTTGTAGATGTGGTGCTTAGTGACATGGCTCAGTGGTGGACTTGGCTGTGCTGGGTTAAGGGTTGGACGTGATGATATTAAAGGTCTTTTCCAGCCTATGATTTTATGACTCCTATCTATGAACTAATGGGATGTGAGAGGTCTGGAGTTTAGCAGAGAACTCGAACCAACAGGCACTGACTTGGTGGGAAAGACACGATGGGATGCAGTGAAATGCTGCACCCAGCCCAAGCCAGGAATCACGTTGCATGTATAAATCCATTACACGTAATAAATTCCTTCATCACTGCAGGCTGCAGCCATGTTTCTATCAGATCCCCATATTTTTTCAGCTGGGAGCAGATCGGATGTAATGAAATATTACAGCTTCTAACTGCTTTATGCCAAAGAGCTCAGACTTAAGTGGCTGATAAGAAACAGTCATTGATTATGTATCCCAGTGACATAAATCTGTAAGGGTTGAGTGAGGCAGATTCTTGGCAGCAGCGGCCAGCTCAGTATTGGGTTCTTGCTGCCAGTATTTTCCTTCCTCTGTAAAATAAGTTTGACATGTGGATTCAGGTAAAAAGGTGACAGTGGAGTGCAGCAAGTTGCCAGAACCTGCCAGAAGGAAGGGAAAGATATTGAAATACGTGGGTGATGGTATGACAAGGTACTACTCTAGTTTTCTTCATGTCATATACAGGCATCATTGCTTTAAAAGCCACTGCCCAGCTCCCACCCACACTGCTCAGTTTCTCAGGACTCTTGTGTGGACATCTATCCATAGCTAATGATGTGCTTGCAGTGCTCACTCGTGTGATACGTTGGCTAGAGATCCTGCTCTGAACCTCCTTCTTCATTGATTTGGAGCTCATAGTAAGTGACAGGACTCCTGTTTCTCACCCAGGCCATCTAATTGTAAAGCTGTTGAAGTTTTGAGATGAAGTTAATTGTCCTCTTAATGTTTGGGCAATGAAGTGTGCTTTAAAGTGTCTTGGTCTTGGTTCTCCAACAAGCACACCAATCCTCAGGATTGGTCAGATGTTGTTTTCCATTCTTTCCCTTTGTCTGTCCCAGAGATGTAGAGCTGCTCTGAAAACCAAAAGCAGGAGTGACATTGGCTGGTTTCAGCATGCCAAGCTAGTTCCTGTGCTCTTAGGCTGTGTGTGCTAAGGGTTGAAGGTTTTGATCTTGACTGGGCAGAGATTTCCAACAGGAGAGGTTCAGTCAGGGGTGATGGGGCAGGCATGGACTCAAGGAGAGGGTCCCTCATTGAGCACTGTAAGTGGGGGACCTAATGCCATATACATAAAATTCTTGCCTTTTCTGGTCTTGGGCTGCAAGGCCAATTTGGTTCTGAGAATACCACTGTGTGGGAAATGGTTATTTTGAGATCACATTTCAATGTACCTGACTTTGTTCAGGTGATCCAATGGGAAGTTAAATGCACAGGGAGTTATACCAGAGGGAATGATTTCTCTGTGAGCACGTGTCAGCATCAGAAGAGGTTTTAAGGCTTTCAAAGTGTATGGTATCACAGCAGTGACACAGTGCCTAGGCTCTTGTGCCACACTACCTTGTGATCCTCGGATAATCCAGAGTCTTTCTGAACTCCTCTGAGGGCAACTGGACTATTTCTGTGGACTGCAATGAGTCACAGTTCAAACTTTCTATTCCCAGTGGGAAGGAGTGAATGCAACTGGTTGCATGTGGAGTGGAGATAATTTAACCACTAAAATTGATTCACTACACAGGAAATTGCTTTAATGTCACGGAGATCACAGAAGGCATCACCCTGGCACTTTGCCATGGAAACCACGGGGAATCAAAGCAAAAGGATGCCATTGGCTATTTTTAATCATGGATCTTTCTTACAGAGAATGATGTTTTTGCAGTTGTGAAAAGCCACTTCGCCACTGAACTTACACCGAGAAGTTCTAAAAGGCGAGCTCAGAAGTTTCCAGATACAAGCGATCCCATGTGCTATCAAACTCAGACTGGCAGCCTGTCTAAGGAAAACAGTGCATTGCTTATGTAAACCAGGAAGGATGGCTCTTGCACAGAGGATACACAGGAGGGATCAAAGATGGTTGGGCTCATTTTTGTATCAGATTTCCTGCGAGACCTTCATCAAAGATCGATCATCATTGGGTGCATTAAGAAGAGTGTGACCAGCAGATCATGGGAGGTTCTTCCTCCCCCTCTGCTCTGCCCTAGTGAGGTTACATCTGGAGTATTGTGTCCAGTTCTGGGCTCCCCAGCTCAAGAAAGACAAGGAACTACTGGAGAAGGTCCAGCAGAGGCTGTGAAGATGATTGGAGGATAGGAACATCTCTGCTGAGGAAAGGCTGAGAGCCCTGGGGCTGTTTAGCCTGGAGAAGACTGAGAGGTAATCTGATCAATACTGCTAAAGGGCCCAAGGTGGGCAAGAGAATGGAGCTAGATTCTTGTCAGTGGTGCCCAGTGACAGGACAAGGGGAAATGGGCACAATATGAATGTAAGGAAAACCATTTCCTGTGAGGGTGGCAGAGCCTGGACCAGGCTGCTCAGAGAGGTTGTGGAGTCTCCTTCTCTGGAGATTTTCAAAACCCACCTGGACAATGTGATCCTGGGCAACTTGCTCTCGGTGACCCTGCCGGAGCAGGGGGGTTGGATGAGATAATCTCCAGAGGTCCTTTCCAACCCTCATCATGCTGTGATTCCATGAAAGCCACTTACTTAGATTAAGTAATTTCTGGGCAGTGATTGGAGTTCCTCATATGGAAGACATTTTTTGGCAGTATGTGCTTATCATCACCTCCATAGTCATGGAATGAATGCAATTGGCTGATCTTCCCTTTCCTCGGCCTTTTTATCTCGTTTTTCTGATTTAATCCATAGATAGAGTCATTCAAAATCAGTATGCAACAACTTTGCTGCTCAGAATGGCCCACAGAATGAGACCCTTTTGCTTTTAAATGAAAATGGTTAATTCATGCAGAAAGGAGGGATGTGTACAGCAAAGGCTTGTCATCCCTAATTGGTGATTTGACCTTTATCAGTAGTGAAAACAGTGTGTGTAAAACAGCTTCAAAAGGGGGTGAGTTGTGGAACTGGCCCCATGGCCAAAGAAAAGCTTACTGACCTCTCACTGTGATCTATTTTCACTGCCTGATATCCATGTGCATTAAATAATGTGTCTTTTATATGAATAATTACTGCTCACTTGTAGTTGCCTGCTAGGCATTTCTCTGACACAGAGGAAGGCTCGTGCTTTGTTCTGAGCAATAAAGACCTGAAAAGACAGCGCTGCTGAACTGGGCACACGGCAAGGATAAAACACAGGCATGATCCAGGGGAAGCTTTCCCACCATAGAAGGCTTAGGACGTTTCTGGTCACCTGGCAGGGTTGGAAAGCTGCTGGGGATGAGCACACAGGGTGAGCACTGCTGCTGTGTCTCCTGCTCCAGGCAGAGATGCACAAGATGCCAGGGCTTGGCACACAGAGTGTGTTGAGGAGACAGAACCAAGCTTTGTGGTACCACCAGCTCCATGCAGGGAGAGTGGAGCTGGAAAGGAAGAGTCTTAACTCTCATGAGGTCTACTGGGCAGTTCTGTGCCTGAAAAAGGTGCTAATTTAAACCGTTTGCTAATGATTTGGAATCAACTAACAGAGATTGGAAGGCTTTGCAAAATCCATGTTCAAACACCAGTCCGTTTCTCCCCAGGGAAAGAGCTACTTTCAGCCCAGAGAGTATGTGAAGGGATTTAAGTAGGACAAATTTGTCCTCCACATTGCAAAGATCCAGTGAAACCTGAATTTTCAACAATTAAAGCATTATTTTGGAGGTGGATAAACACCACATTCAGAAGACTAACACAACCTATGTCCCAAGGTTCCTCTTGGGCCTAGTACTGATTATTCTACTGGCATAGATGTCCTCAAAGAAGGTCTTCCATTTTGAGATATTTGGTCTATTTTAGGTAACCTTACAAAGTCTGAGATCATTATGCTGAACTCTAGGCAATCATCTTACCAGCTCGCTACCTCCTTCTTAGCCTTTCCTTCTCTGTCTGTGTATTCTTCGGGGCTGAAAAAAAACACATTAAGAAATCAGGTGGAACACCTTAGACACAACGTCTTCACGATGGTTTTATTGCTTCTTTTCAGCAGTGTCAACCACAGAGAAGAACCTCCTCTGAAGCAAGGAGATGAACCAAATACAAAGGAAAAACGAACAAAAAAAAAGATAGCCAATTCATTGCTTATATACAGAGTCAGAACAAAATAAATAACATCAGGCAAAAGGCCATGAACCAAGGCGGAGATTTCACCCGTGCTGAGCAAGCAGGCCTGTTCTCGCTGGCACGAAGAATACATCACAAGCACCTAGGTACAGAAAAGACCACAGAGACAGTGACTCTCTGTTCACAGCCGGTTTTCAGTACTCTTTGCTCTCAAAGCCTATTTACAGGAGGGCAGAGCAGAGGTGCTCACAGCTTGAGTGAGAAGAGTCAGTTGGCACCAGCTACCGAACGACAGCTTGAGGTGTTGGAAACAGAGTCTTGGAAACACACTTTTGGATTCAAAAGTGCCTTTTCCAACTTAATTGATCAGCAGAGGATCAAAAATGTGTCGGTATTTTATCATTTTTTTTTAATGTGCTGTTCAGATCTCCTCTATGTACAAATTTACAATGTCCACAAAAGCGGGGTATAAAACACTAGTGCTCTGCCAATGCCAATTTGCGTGTCCTGAGCTAGGACTTTCAGTCGAAGGTGGAACAGCCCGTGGGCCCAGGAAACTCCCAATTCCTAAAAGCCATATTTTAACACTGTACAGATCTCCAGGGGAAATATCAAGATCAGTCACTGTAATTATACCTCATCAGCCTGGCATGTAAATACTGGTTTTGAAGAGGGGGTGAAAAGTTGACTGACAAAAGAAAATGGATCAAAACCTATACTGCTCTACATTTTGAGACACCTGACTCCACATACCAGCTGGGGATTTAATTCTTCTCCCTATTACACCTGTTCAGTTCCAGAATGATGCCAGCAAAGTCATTCCAGATTGTATTAGGTATATATGAGGTCAAGAGCTTGGCCTCCTGCTCTTTGAAGGTCATCTACAATCAAGAACTTCTATGGCCCTTGTCACCATCACCATCGGTGTGTGAAACGTGCAAAGCTGCATTGTGAATCAGGGAGCTGAGGACTTGCAGTCCTTGTCTCCACGAGTTTGGCACATTCATTGGTACAGAGATGTCTTGGGAGGAAGCGCAGGTCTGTGCCTGGGCTGTGTTAACACCCCAGACAAGATCCTTTCTTCAGCTACATGCCCTACCTGAAGGCAGAGAGGTTGGACACAGTGGGGAGGAAGCATGTTTTATGTGGGTTTTGGAGTTAAACCTCAATTCATCTTCCAGAGAAGAAATACTGCTTCTCAGTTTCCTTGCTTCTGATACCACATGGATTTCCAAAGGCCATTTATCAAACCAAGCTGAACTTGGGTGGACAGAATAAATTAAGGTTCACAAAAACACATGTTGGCATTTCCAAGTTTGAGAGATTCCCTTCTAGTCTGAAAATATTTCTTATTTCCTGCAGAACCCCACTGGGTTTTGCCTTGTTTAAACACTGTGGTCGAACTGGAAGGAATGGAGACAAAATAATCCCACCAAAGCCCTTTAACCCTTGCCACGGAGCCAAGCAACGTTCACTCCTGAGCTCTGAAACTTCATTTTGCTGTTTAAAAAACACTTGCAGTCTTTCTCTAATCAGCAAATGCATCTCTCTCTCTGAAAGCATTTTCAATCAGATTGGAGCAGAGATTTCTTTTAATCCCTTTGCTTGCATAACCCTGTGACACAGCCACCAACCTGCCTCACTGCTTCTGAGCTGAACAAGATATGGAGAAAGAAGTAAATTTGTTAATCTGCAAAACATTTGGTCTCCAGTAACACCTGCTTTGAGAAAAATAGAACTGCTCCCTCAGCAATCAAATAAATATAAATAAAATAAATAAAAAATTAAAATAAATAAAAAACCCCAGCATGAAATGAAATTAAATGAAAATGAAATGAAATTGAAATGAAATGAAATTGAAATGAAATTGAAATTGAAATGAAATGATTCAGGTGTTTTGTCTCCTGGGCTTTTTTGGGGATCCCTTTTCCATTCCATAACTACACTAATGACACTGCTGCATATATACCTCTGATTTTAAAAACTAGTTCAAGTTAACGCCCTGAAATTCTGAAACAGCCTAGAAGTTCTTTACTGCTCTTTTTAAAATCCTAAACATGGTCATATTCTTATCTCTTGCTGCTTATGAGTGGGCCACAGAGCAATCTTGGTCTCAGCTGAAGAGGAATAACTACAGTCTAATGTTAGCATTGAACTTGCACGTCTAGACCTTGAGAAAATAATTTAATTTTTATATTTTAGTTGTTCTATGCTTATTAATAATTGTTTAATAGTTTAATCACTGAAGTACAGACTGACTAATTAACAGGAGGGGGTTGATGTCTCACTGGTATAAAACAGGAGCAGGCTGAAGATAAAGGAATTAGTCTGAAGGCAAATTCCAGTTTCACAGGATCATGGAATGGTTTGGGTTGGAAGGGACCTTTCAAAGTCATCCAGTCCAACCCCCTCCCTGCACTGAGCAGGGACATCTGCAACTAGAGCAGGTTGCTCAGAGTCCTGTCCAACCTGACCTGGAATGGTGCTAGGGATGGGGCAGCGACCACCTCTCTGGGCAACCTGGGCCAGGGTCTCACCAACCTCAATCTAAAAAGTGTCTTCTTGCTCTCCAGTCTAAATCTCCCTCTTTTAGTTTCAAACCATCATCCCTTGTCCTGTCCCAACAGGCCCTTTAAAAAAGTCTGTCCCCCATCTTTCTTCTAGGCCACCCTTAAGTACTGAAAAGCCCCAACAAGTTTCACGCTGGTGTAAATCAGGAGTCACTGAAGAGACCTCATTGATCTAAGCGGGATCAGAATTTAGCCTGATATTTGCATAGAGTATTGGAATCTAAATTCTTTATCCTCAATCACATCTAAAAGCCTGTTTATTTTGCATCAGATTAACACAGTTGTCTTCCCGGGAGTCACCCCTGTCTCACACCAGAGTTAAGGGGTCAGCAACTGCCCTGAGCTCTGCGGGGGGTCTGGGACAATGCAGCTTGGGTGGTTGTTTGGAGTTGCAGTGAGGTCCTTGAACTCCATTTTATTGATCAGCTGGATGACAAACAGAACAGAGGAGGCTCAAGTCATTGGGCCAAATTCCTGCACTAAGCCACTTCAGTGAGGAGCTGATCCCAATGTCCTCATTCACTTGATTGCTCACATCCCCAGAGTGAAAAGCTCTGATTTCGCCACCAACTCCTCTGTTCCCCTGAAACAGGAGGCCAAGGCAGCTGGGCTGGCAGCTCTGTGCTGCCTGCACCACCAATATTGCCATGCCTGTCACAGCAGGTACGTTCAGCACATTCATTTCATCTCTCCAACACCCTTGACAGCATAATGGTGATGTCGCTGCATGTTCAGTGATGAAATAATTGCAAGCAGGCTGCCTGGGGGCACTGCTCCTGGCATGCTAATGGAGTCAACATCTTTTGAAGGAGCCCCTCAGCTTAAGTCACATCTTATCTTCAGGCTGCCACGCAGAATTGTCTGGTGGTGCATCTTAAGGGGCACAGAAGGCCCTGTGGCACTGCTAAATAACAAGCCAAATTTTTCCCTGTCATGTCTCTAAAAGACAAGCCCATTCCTGCTGCCTTTGGCATACGGTCGATGCTGGCACGGGTTAGCACGGGGCTGAAATGGAGAAGCTGTAGATACAAAGCAGAAGGCCCTTTATACAAATGGAGTTACAAGTACAGGGAGAAGAAAAGGAAGGTGAAGAACAGAGTGAAGCAGGTTTCTCACTTCTCATGGCTCACAGATCTGTATCTTCTACCCCAGTAAGGCTGCCTAATTGAATTGGTGGTACTGGTGGGACAATTCTAGCACCTTCTGTGTGAGCCCTAATCCAGGTCAGAAAGCACTCACTGGAGCAGCACCAGCACCAAACACAAAGAGAGTTCTTGCCTCTGAGAACCTCGTGGAGGTTTCAGTGGGAGGTGTCAGAGCATAAGGGCTTCGGTGCAAGCAACATGGGGAAATCTTAAGCATCCTTGTGGGTGCTCTGGATTTGGGCAATTAGCTGCTAAGAGAGGATTTTGATGATCTTATGGCACATCAGTGCTGGATTCTAGCTGCTGCTGCTGCTATGGTTTCAGTGTAATGTAGCTGTAACAAAGATGGCTTGTACCTGGTTAACCATTAGCCAAATCAGCACTTTAATTCCTGCACCGTGGAGCTCATTACACCTATTTTCACAACATCTCTTTGGCTTTGCAGGCTGAGTAGCCACTGTGACAGCACCTGAGCTAGCTCACTGAAAATTCCTGACTGCCTGTCTACCCTTCACGGCAGTTGTATCAGAGTATCTTATACCCCTAACTGACTTCAGCCCTCCACCCTGTTCTCAGTCCCACGTGTGAAGAAATACTTTGGAAGCATCAAGCTCAGGCAGTAACAGGTACATCTCTGGGGAGTGTCACGTCCTGGAACAACCACCCTCTCAGAAATGAGAAAGGAACTGGATGTCCAAATCTGCAACTTCCCTCCTGCACTCGGTGTGGTTTGTGAATCACAAACACCTAAGGCAGGCAAACAAGCTGGCAAAACAAACCCCAAACCCACCAAGTTACAGCTGCTTCAACTACTGCACTTCATTATGAAGAAGAAGCAGTCCAGGTGCTGTTAGTACCTGGTGCACAAGTTGAGATCTCTGAGCGTGGAAGAGGAGCCCACCTTCCTCTCCATGTACATGCAGCAGCGACCCAGACTCCTTTGTGAGGACAGTGCTGTCACGTGTTACAGTAGGATGCCAGCAGCCCAATTGCTACGTGTAGACATGAGCTGGGCTGGGATTTCCCAGCCCCAGTGCCAAACTGGCACCACCCCCTTTGATGAAGTTGGGTGGGACACAAGCACAAGCACGGGCACCCTCGCGCTGTCTGCCTTCTGAGTTTGGGACTGCAGGGATTGTCTCAGCCGCAGAGCGAGCTGCGCGCGATGCCCGCCAGCCTGGCAGGGTTTGGCTTCACCCCTCTCCTTCACCCCTCCACCGAGAACAGAAAAAGACAAAAAATAAAAGATTACCTTGGTTTTACCAGGATCTCTGTGTTCTTCGGGTAGGGATTGCCCCTATATGGGAACTAATTGGCCTTCCGCAAAGAGGTAAAATACACGCGCACATCTTAGAGATGGAACAATGCCTTCATCACAGGATGAAAGCTCCCCACAAAAGCTGGAGAAGAACTCAATTTAATAGCTCCTTTGCTCCTGCCTGACTCCTGGAGTGGCAGTTACGTGCTGAGACAACCTTGTTCTGATGAAAGCGCTTTCACTTGCTGCTGTGACGCTAATTTTTTTTTCATCTGGAGAGTGGCTCCTTATAGCAGTTCTGATTCAATTAAGGATTACAGGGTTCTACATCTCCCTTTCCTGGCAGTGTGTGCTAATCAAGTGCAAACCAATTACAGACCAATCGTTTTCCCCTGATCTCTAATGATCCCAGGTGCATGAATGCACCCAGATCTATGGGCGAACTTAAAGAGAACGACAAAATCACAGCTGTGCTCTGCTTTTTGGCTTCTCTACCTGGGTTTTATACATGCAAATCGAGTTTTCTGGTCATTGAAAACAACCACACCGAACCCAATGTCATGAACACGGTGCAGAGAAGGCCGTTCACCCTCTTCCTCTTCAGCAACCTGGTTTTCCAGACGGCACCCAAGGGTGCTTGGAAAACTTTTGCTAACAAGGATGATGCCCATTAGCAGAACACGCTGCACCACTGGGGCATCCTCTGAGGGGCTGTCCTGGTGCTGCAGCTTCATCTTCACATGTGGGAAATGCAGAGGCAGGGGCTGTGCGTTGGCCTCTCCCTTTCTTGCTCATGTTCCTCCTGACCCTTCTCCCCATGTCCCCAACTCTGTCTTCGGTGCCTCATCATCACCTCCTATCAGCAGGGCTTTTGGCACATTCATATGTTTGGCAAGTTTGTTATTTTTTTTTCCAGCTTCTTGCCTCCCTCTCTCCTCTACTGGCTCATTTTTTAAAAAGTGCAATTTATCAGTCTCAGAGATGCCGGTTCTGGTAAAGCCACCAAGGACTCGGGCTCTCCCCTCCCTTACCCCCTCGTACTTCATTATTTATGACACAATCAGGATCTCCCAGGCTCTCCTCGAGCAACTGGCACCTTTACTCATAGTTATCAGCCCCTGAAGGCTTGAAACTCCAGAGTGAAAGATCTGAAAAGAGGGAGAGGAAAAGTCTTTCTCTGCCTCTTGGCTTGTCTGATCCTGTTCTGGATGCCAGTGACTTTTCCAGTTTTGTGTCCTCTGTTGGCTCATCTGGAGCATCTCGTTTCACAAGGATTTGTCAGCATATCGCCGATTCCTGGGGATCCTCCTGTCTCTCAGTGTGTCTCTTGGATGCTCAGTGCTCAGAGAGCCTCTCCCCATCACACCAGAGAGAATTCGGCCTGGAAGCCAGAGCACCGGCGTGTCTTTGGTGAGCACTTGGTCAGCATGGAGATCTGGGTGCTGAAGTTGGTGCCATTGCTGCCTAAGGAAGGGTGGTGATACTTCATGTCTGAGCCCAGGAACCGCTCCAGATGCCACCTCCGCCACTTTCGCTTCAGTTCAGCTTGGACCTAGATGGTGAAAAGACAAGAAAATCAGCAAGGGGAGCACTTCCTGCTGCTCTGACTTGATTGTGTGAGAAGCCACGGGTGACCCACCTACCAAGAAGCCAAGAATTCTTTTATAAAGGTCACTAAATTCAACCTGGCCAGAACTCCTAGCTGTATAGAAGTGACACTCCAGACAGAAAGCCACTAGAGCAGAAATCCCTGAGCTTCAGCAGAAAAGTCAGCACAGGGAATTTCTTATCTGATACAGGAAAGTGCCAGACTACTTCCCCCACCCCTGGAACCATGCCAGGTGAGGTTGGCCGGGGCTCTGAGCACCCTGCTCTAGTTGCAGATGGCCCTGCTCAGTGCAGGGGGGTTGGCCCAGATGCCCTTTAAAGGTTCCTTCCAATCCAAAGCATTCTATGATTCTGCTTGACTTTAATGGCAACATATTCCACACATTGTGAGGATAATAAAGTTTGGGTTTTTTTCACTGCCCTGTTTTTGTCCAGATGTGAATGATTCAACTAGAACTGTCAATTTTTTGATAGGAGTTACTTGTTCCTGCTCAGGGAGTTTACAGACATTTCCTGGTTTACCCTGTCCAGATTCAAATCCTGAACAAATCTGGCCACTGTCCCTGTCCCTCCCTGCAGCCTTCCAGTCCAAACTTTCAGGTAACAGTGTGACTTAGATAAAACAGTTGTGCCTGAGGGGCTCTGGGGTCATCAAGCAGAGGAACAATACAGTACCAGGAGCAAACCCCAGGACTGGAGACGTGGGAAAGGCAAGATCAATGCCTGTATGGCAGAAACATGTTTACCTGGCACCAGTCTGTGCCTAACAAGTCACCTCAACGCCTCTATCGGGTCTGGATCATCAATAAGTTTGTGCAGTAAGTTTGTGCTCTGCACAGGCTGACTGGCAAGGGTCTCTGCTGGAGCTGAGCTATCTGCCCTGCGTGAAGCACACACAGCATCAGCGTGGCTGAAAGCAGCATCAGAACTGTAAGAGAGCACATTGTGATTCTGGACACTCTTCCTCTCCCTAGGAAGCTGGAACACAAGCCCAGATCACAGCTGCTTCTTTCTCGTCCGTGCTCAGGTTACTGAGCTGAAAGCTGGTGGCAGTTCCAAGGTTTTAGCTGCTCACCTTAACTTGGTAGCCTTTGAGATACGGACTTAATCAGCCTCTGCTGAATTCCTTATGGGCAGATGGAGCACAGGACAAAAATATCACTGTGCTAACGAGCCTCCAGCTTGGCAGTGGGCTTGATTCTGTGGAGGATTCACTGAGGCACTAAGCATGAGTAGGGCTTAGAAGGTGGGCTTTATCCTTCCCTGCTGAAGGTGGTTCTTCTGGATCAGGGTTTATGCAAGGTCATGTGGGAGTTCTGCTGCTGCTGTCTCATCCGAAAAGGACGGATTCAACAGCAGCAACACCACAGTGTACACAGAAGTGCTAATATGGTTAATAACTGTGCTGGAAACTGGCAGGCAAATGGTTGAGTTGTTTTTCTGGAGCAAGCAATTGGACTTGGATGCTTCCCTCCAGTACAGTGTCATCAGGAATGGGACACTTCTCAATCCACTCTCCACAAGTACTCAATTTGCCTTGGCTTCAAACATGAGCCAAAGGATCCCTCTGACCTTACCTCCCCGTTGAGGAAGCAGTAGAGAACAGCCACCACGAATCCCTAGGGAGAAGGAGAGAACAGGCTGTTAGCACCTTTCAGACTCCCTGCAGCCCTGGAGAAAGGGCACAACTCCTGGGGACTACTAAGGGACACCTCAGAAACCAGCTGATTGCAGAGGAAGATTGGTTAAGGTACCCAGCAGCAGATGTATGGGTGTGAGTTCAAAGATTGCTCCAGATGGGTGTTTAAAGCCACCAGCAGTAGACTCAGCTGCAAAGGGCACTTGGTCATCCAAACTGGGGCATTAGGGGCAAGGGCACAGGAGACTAGACCCAGCTGGTCTTGTCAGCTGAAGCTGAGAAGATCTAAACGTCCTCACTAGTGCATCACCAAGGTCAGAACGATCTTAGACACGGTATAGGACTAAACTCTTCCTTCTCCGTCTCCCCCACAGTGACACCTCATGTTTGTGAGCCTGGAAAACCAGCTTTCACTGGAAAAAAACCACAATAAACTTCTCTGTAGCCCTTACGGTTGCAAACACTGAAGCCAAGGGGAAAGCAGAGGTCCATTTATCTCTCAAAGAAGAGATGTCAGATACAAAGTGATGATGTAGACAGGGATGGTAACTCATTCACCACTGAACAAGGCATGCCCCTGACACGTGTATGGTACGTGGTGACAGACAGATCCTGCCTGCAGCTAGAGCTGATTAATGGATGGATGCGATGGGACAAAGCATATAATTAAGTGCTTCTTTTCCTGCAACAACAGGGCCAAGTTTAACATTCAGCAGTGGAACTGACTGAAGTGAAGTGTCGGAAGGGTCCAAGAAAAAAACTTCACCAGGGCTTCCTAAAGATTAATGTGGAGGACAGCCCCTTTGTCCAACCTCGTGAGAGGAGTCTGTCTCCTGTGAGCAAGATCTACAGGCAGGACTTGGCTTATTAACAGAGGAGATGTTCATGCAAGTCAACTGGTTGAAGCTAGACTAGGCTTCTGTTAATGACCTGAAAGACATTCCTCCCAAAGGTGATTTATCTTACTTCACTTCATGTCAATAATATATAAACTGAACTGTGTTCCTCATTTTTATCCCTTAAGTACATAAAAACCCACCCCAGGGTGACTAGAGAGGTGTATTTTCTTTTCAGGTGCCTAAAATGAGGAGAAAGAATCTCCTGGAATTCCAGGAGGCAAAATACAAAATTATCTCCCATCCTCTGGCCAAGTTGGAGTGGGAACCTTTTTCCCCAAGGGTATAAGAGCAGGATTGGGCATCTCCAGAAAAAACCCAGCTCACATGTTTGCTTATTGCCTTGTCCAGCTTGTTACACTTCTCCTTGCTGAAAGACCTGGGGACAGACTGGGGACAGACTGGTGGACCAAAGGGCAGCTTACCTGGAACGACCCAACCACGAGCTCAAAGACCAGCTTAACTTCTGCTTTGAAATTGTCAGGGAAGAAAGCAAACATGATGTAGTGAATGCCAAAGAGAGGGATCAGCAGCAAGGTGGACTTGGCCAGCCTCCTGTTGGAAAGACAAACATGAGTTCATATGAGGAAAGGGAAGAGTAGCTGGAGAAATCCTGCATCTGAGCCCCGTGCAACCCCAAAACTAATCTGCTGCAGTACAGTTTGCTGGTTATGCTGGTCCAGCCTTTACTGGGCATGTGAGGTGCCTTTGTTTGCCCTTGGAGATGTGATATGGGCCACTTACCCCAAAGCCCTGGGAACATCCAGCCTTTCAACAGCAGCCTGGAGCAATGCAGCAACAGGAGGCTGCTCTTGCCCAGCGGGAAGAAGTGTCTGGAGGGTGCTGAGATAGCTCCTCACAGCCTAACCCCCCCAGGACCCTGAGGGGCTGGGGTGCAGGGACACATGGAGCTGCATCCCCAGCTGGGCACAGGCACTGCACGGCAGGTCAGACTAACCACGGACCATGCTGGGAGTGTTTCCACAGGCTGGCTTTTCTCCTCTCTAACAGCTCTCATATCAATACATATGTGCCTCTAGCTAAGGCAGAGTGATCAGCCCTAGATCATTCTTCCTTGGCCTGTAGAGTGCAGATGGCTGGTGATTTCAGATGTGGTGACAACATCAAATATGACATCCTTATTCCCAGTAACTTCAGTGGAGGTATTTCTTTCTCCCTTCTCTCTTCTTCCCTTCCCACCGGAGATCTTTTTTCATCTCTACAAGTTAAATCATCATCTAGAGCTGTCTTTGTTTGCTTGGGATTTCTGGAAATTACAGCTTCTGGGAGAGAAATGGTATGTTTAGCTCTGAATAATGACAGGCTATCGCACAATGAATGTCTCCAAAGGAGGGGGGATGAACAGTATTAGTGCTTAATGGCATCGGGCTGGGTAATCACAGGTCTAATTAGGAAGAGATGATAATTTATTAAATATAATTAAAATATAGCTGACGGAAATAAAATGAAATCAAGGGCCTAAAGATACATATGGGGGTTTTGGCTCCCTTGGTCACCCACATCCTTCCATGTCCCTCTCTCCCAGAGGTTTCTGGATGAATTGAAGCCACATCTGGGATGCTGGAAATGCTTGTTCTTCCATCTGCAAACCCTTCACCTCCAAAGCCTCATCAGGCTCAGTCCCTTCGGACCATCTTCATTTATTTGCCATCTGCACAAGCCCACTGGGAAGGCCGATGTGCCAGCTTTATGCAGATGATGCTCATCATTGTACCTCCCAGCAGACCTTTCCAGCTTTTCCTGAGCCTGGCCCAAAGACAGCTTGACATTAAGGTTGTGGTTGGAGGCTGTGGTTCCCCTGGGAGCACCTGCTGGGTGCAACTCATTCCAGGAAAAACAAGTGCCTGTAGGAAGCTGAAGAACTGTCCAGGAATTTGCCCTTCCCACCACATCACTCAATTGCAGGCACGTCCCTCCTCATAGTAGATCCAAAATCTGAGTCCTCTTGGATGTCTTGCTCTGCCAGAGGACTCCCACTGTCACTGGTGACCATCAGGGCACCATGTTCCTCGCTCTTAGAAGCAGCTCTGGCCAGTGTGACCCACCCTAGTATCCCAGAATGGCTTAGGCAGGAAGGGACCTTACAGATCATCTAATCCAACCTCCCTGCCATGGGCCATGGGCAGGGACGCCTCTCAGTGACCCAGCCCTGATTCCCCCAGCTCCTGACACAGTAGAAAGCAACTCATTTTCCAAGCAGATCACAGTTTAATGAGTACCAATACTGGCTTTGCAGAGTTCTCTCCTCTCTCCCTGATCTTTCAGGAACAGTTAACCTAGAGGAGATCGATGTGATGTTACCTTCATGCACCACAGTCATAGAGTCACTATTTGCAGCCTCCAATAGATTAGAAAAAAAATTAAAAAAAATTATCACTGCAGAAAACATCAGGGCTTCAGTTGTGGCATTTCCCCCTGTGGCTGCACTGGGGCATAAATGCCAAGCACTGGATGCTCCCTCCTCCAGTTTGTGTAACATCCCCCAAACCAGTCTCTGGCTCCAAGCAACGAGCTTCTCCAGAATATTGATTCATGGTTTTGATCTCAGTTGGGCTACAAGCCAAGGGTGCTATGGTCTAGCCCTGTGATATTCAAAAGACTCCCCCACTGCCCACTGAACCCAGGCATGGTGTGATTTCTCCCGGGAAGCTAAAGCCTGGCTTTGCAGGAGGCAGAACTGCTCGTCCAAAAAGAGATTGTCCAGAGCTGGTGAAAGCTACCTCCTGGAAGCTCTACTCATTACTTCCACTCCCAGCACAGGGTGCACTTCTTAGACCTACCCTTCTCTGACAGATATCCACGGTGACAGGTAGTTTAAGGAGAACACATCTCCACTAGCCTGTGCTGAACCTACTCCTCTCCTTGGGAGTGGATAAGAGTCAAGCAACACTTTAGTCACGCTCCTTGAATGCATAATGGAA
Organism: Actenoides lindsayi; assembly: GCA_025331215.1. NCBI lineage: Eukaryota > Metazoa > Chordata > Aves > Coraciiformes > Alcedinidae > Actenoides > Actenoides lindsayi. Next base: position 31,012 of record WTSP01017652.1, read on the forward strand.
AAGTTACCCAGAAAATCTGCGATGACAATATTGACCTATCAACAGGTACAGAACAGAAAGAGAGAGAGAAAACAACTTCTATAAGCCTGAAATGTTGCTGTCCCATTCTTGCACACGTCTCTGTCATTCCCAGCAAACTGTTTGAGGAGACTTGTTTTTCACTGTTTCCAGTAAATTAAAGCCCAGTTCACTCTGTGGCATTAATGAGTCATTCAGCAGTGCACCTGAACTTCCAGCCTGCAGCTAAACTGAAACCTCTTGGAATGGAACAATACTGTCAACATCTCAACATCTCAACCTGCCGGTCCTTTTCTATAACACGAACAGTACAAAAGAAACAAGTCGAGGAGGGAGAAATGCAAATGAGAGATCCCTGGCGTTGTTAGTTTAAAACATCCTTATCTCGGATCTGGCAGGAGGAACTGTCATGTTGTGCTCCCCTCCCAACCCGGCCTTTATTTCCCGTAGTCCTGCTCAAGTGATAAATGGATGTGTCTGGTCAAAGTGGATTTGAGGGAGACAGGCAGATGACAGCACAACAGACAAGGGCTAATATGAGCAATGTGCCCACCTAACCATGGTGCTGGGTCAACGTCCCACTCAAGCCAAATTCAGAAGAAATTAACATCTGTAGTTGGTATGGAAATATAACTATGAGTCAATCATCTTAGTGACTGGGTGGACTTGATGGTCTTAAAGATTTTTTCCAACCTAACCGGTCTGTGATTCTATGAACTCACTCCATATATAGTGGACAGCCCAGGGCCTGCTAAGCTCTCCTGCAAGGCAGTAGGCTCCACGCCAGGATCTCCACTTGAATAGGGACATCTCTCAAGGTTACTCCTCAAAGTTGAGAGATTCCTTGCTGCAACAGATTCTCAGTAAGGACACCTGATGTTCTAAAGCACCTCATATGGCTTGGACACCTCTAAGTGTGCAACTGATTCATGCCCTAATGGAACTGAAATGTTTTTTCCAGTTGGAGATGGAAGGTGAGGAACTATAGATGCAACGAGCGCTGGTACTTCTGTTTGGCAGGCCAGTGTGGGGAAATCCATGGTACTGCCTGGCTGTGCTACGTTTGTTTACAAGGCAAAGAGAACTTTCCTGGCAGCTCCCGCTTCATTGGAAAATGTGAAACAAAAAGCCCTGAACCCAAAGCTCAGTATGACCTCCGAGGTAATCTGGGCATAACCCTTCTGATGCACGTTGGCAGCGCTTCTGCTGAGATGAATGGGAGCCAACTGCTCCAGGCTGCTGCTTAGTACTGGAACATATTTCAATATGCTGATTTAATCTATGTACCTGGCCAAAGCTGTTGCAATCCTTGGGGTACAATATACAATGCCCAGTTGGAAATACATAAAGGGAGGTGATAGAAAGCACAAGGTCTGGTAAAGCTGGCGTGTTATGGTGACAGACAAAGAGGTAATTGGGCTTGGCTGCTGCAGGGAGAAGCTGAGGTCAAATACTGGAATCTCTTGAGGCAGATGAAATGCATAATTTAGCCATCACTAGACAGAAGGACTCAAGAGTCATGTCTGGTCAGTATTAAAAGATCATAGTGATATTGTCTTCTACCTGCAGAAGGATGAACTGAGTTCACATTCTTCATGGTACCCAGGTGCACCGCTCCCTCCAAACACAAAGATTTATGAGCCAACACATAACCATGTACACACCAGACTTCTTCTTTCATTCTTTTCTAGGAATCATTTAAGAAATACCTAGAGTTGAAGTTCTGAGCCAGGGCAGTGGCAAGAATCAAAAATAAGCCAGTCTGAACATTTATTTTGTTTGCACTGAAGCCAGAATAAATCCATGAAGACAAGCAGATTTCTTGCACTCTTAGGGTACTGCAACTAAGACCAGCCTTGGCCACTGAGACAGATGCTGATCTCACTTGGATGTCATTCATTATAAACAGCCCCGTTAGGGTTGACCTAATATCCCTCAAATAAAAGCATGGCATCAACTTCTGAGGCAGTGCTACCTCTCAACAGGGAAAAGAAACGCATTGAGTTAATCCAGTTAGGATTTAGGAGTTTGCTTTAGGATAAGGAAAATTTCACACAGATTCTGCTGAACGAACTAATTTTCTAGATTTCTCCTTCTTTGAAAAGGGGAACGGAGGGTAACTGGTTCAGAAAATAAAGCCTGTACACCATGGACAGCTACTGTTTGTTCTCCATCAGGGTCTGCCTGCCTCCAGAATCCAATAAATATTGAATATACAGAGAAAAAGCCTATTTCATGAACGTTACTGTTGCTCTCACTTCTTCATTGTTAATCTCAGAAGAAAGTCTCCTTGCCTCTCGGTTCAAACTGACAGAAACCACATCTGGCTGCTCTAGCAAATGCCCCATTTCCTGATTTCTAATCAGCTTTAATCAACTGACAAATACTTGAATCTGATCAGTGCAGACAGAAGCAGTAATGAATTAGTAGCCAACCAGGTTTCCCCCCAGAACCGTACAATACAGTTGAAAAAGTCTGGAACTTACGAATACTGGCTGGTTTCATTGTGCCCGACGTCTGGAGAATGCAACTTCTGGACTAAGATACGGATGATGCAGATGAAGAGAATGAAGTTCACCTGTTGGGATGGGCAGAAAGGAAACAGAGAGAGAGATAAAAAATTAGTAGTTTTCTCTGGTGAAAAAAAGATGTTCATTAGAGAAGAATTCCTTCTGCTGCAATATTTTCGCCATGGAGCAAGCTGTTGTTAAAAAGCCATGAGCAGAGAACCCCACTCTGGCAGCACATAGTAAACCGACACAGGATGGCAGCCATCTTGGGCCTGACATCAGCCTGCTTGGGACTTTGTGTCATATATCCCAAGTATGATGATGTCAAACCCATAGAGCACAGCTATGCACGACGTCCTGCTGCGCGGGGGAGTGCCGACGACAGGGTGGGAAAAGAGCCTTGGGAGTTAGCGGAGCGACGGACGTCAAAGCCCTCGGGAGACGGTGACATGGGACCAGCTGCTGAGCATGTCAAAGACTGAGGTGGTGAGCCAAGGGAACCAAAACGAAACACAAAGCAGTATCCACTCAAGCAGGCCTCTACTCGATGCTATTGGGCACGTCTTTCTCTGGGGGGAAGCTGGAGACCTTGTAAAGCAAGACAGACCTCACCAACGCAGCAGAAAGGACATTAGACCAGAGGAGCCTTGCTAATACCAAGATTTTAGGTGGTGCTTTTCACTCAAAACCCCTCAAAGTGCTCCACCAACATACTCAAGCAACGTTACCTCAAGCAACCTTATTTCATAGCAGAGGTGTAGGGCTAGGAATGGCAGTTCCCTAACGGCATGTAGTAAATGGCATGAACCGAATGTGAACCTGGTGGCTTTTCAGGTCCTGTCCATTGAATCTTATTCATGCAACATATACAGTGACAGATTTCTGTGGACTTGGTTTAGTTTTAGTTTGGCACACAACCTCTTTCTTTATCCTTTCATGGTTAGCACAAATGATGCTGCTTTTTAGAGACTTAAAGGCTGGAAGGGATTGTGTAAACCAGACAATCCGATTTCCTGCAAAAACAGATTGTAAAATTTCCTCCAGCAATTCCTACATTTCTCTCAGCAGCAGGTGAATGAAGGAGACCGAAGCACAGCTCTCATTTAGACACCTTTTCAAAGGCTGGGAATGATTGGAAATTAATTGTATTTCTTGGTTATGATATATTGTTTAATCACTGTTTATCCATCCCGTGCCATTTATCATGGTTTCTGCCCATATTTATTTGCTTATAAGAATGGTTTGCATCTAACTTGATGGCAAGTAAAATTCACCAGTTCAAACCAGTATTATCTAGAAGAATTACTCTGCTAAGCATTAATGGCACACGAGCTGCAGCAGCGAAGGTAAGATCAGAGCTGTTAGATACTGACTGTGTTGGCTTACAGTGGGCAAGAGCAAACATGGACACAGGGCAGTGGTGAGTCAGGTGGAGTGGGACTCATCCAGCCTCAGCACTGCGTGGTAGAAGATACGGCTACCAGGCTACTGGAGAAGTTGTTTAGTTTAGTTTTCAACCTAGAGCATAATCAAAGGCACTTGATCTGTTCCCAGTGCTTAATAGATTTTGTGTCTCTTCTATCATATATATTATCTATCTATTCTATCATATATATCATATATCTCCTCATTCCCTTGAGACCTTTGCTTTACTCCCATGGATATGGAGAAAACGTTGCGTTCCCCCCTGAAGAAACCCGCTGTTCATCAGACAGTGGTTATCGTGCCCTTCCTCTGTGACAGATTTATGTGATATCTGCAGAAGGCAAATCAGAAATTGCTGGATACATTTTGTTTGGCAACGAGGAAATGATTTATTGGCACAAAGAAAATACAGCCTCATTGATCTGAGGGTGTATTTCTTGACCAAAAGTTTGTCCCAGGAAAGGGAAGATACTATCTTTAGCTTTCTGTGATGATATAAATATTTTGAGATGTGTCATCTGAACACTGTATTTCCTTAGAGTGAGGGGAACAGAATAAGATGTAATTATTCAAATAGTTTCAGTTTGGAATCCCCGTATGACAAATGCTACAGAAAAAAAAAAGTCTTCTTGTAAAGGTCACAGTGTATGTGGAATAAGAAGAATGTGTGTCTAAGAAAAGTTTTCTGTTTAAAAGAGATATATTTGGTTTGATTTCTGTTGCATTCTTCTTTCCTTCCCACATACTTGCCTTCATTTTAGAGAACTCAAAACTAAGTTCAACTCTAGTTCCTTTAAGTTTTGGCTTGATACCCGATAGAGGAAACACATCGTGTTCAACAAGGATGGAAAGACTCAGAGTTTCTTGGAAATGTCATGGTTTCTGTGGTCAGAGTTGATCATATCCAGAGAAGTAAGAACTCAAGCACTTCTGTTGATTTATTTGGAAATTAGCCAAGCTTCTCAAGAACTTGTTTTAAAAATACACAGCAGGAATGCAACTTTGTAGTGGATGCTATAACAAGGGGCAAATATCTGGGAGAATTCAGCTAACCTCTTTTGACCTAGGGAGAAATTTCTGGTAGGACTTATTCCATTTTACTTCATAGTCTTGACATCTACAACTGAACAAGTCATCCTGGGCTCTGCCTGTGGTCAGCTCAGAGAAACAAAGACATTCATGGCACAATTCATCTAATCTAATTCAGACATCCACTGATTCATTAGACAAGATGTTCCTTTCCTCCATCTCTAATGACATTCCTCAACCTCCTCTGGCTATACACACCCGTGGCTACTGCACCAGAGCACCCAAGTCACCTAGTTGAGATGGAGGTGGTCAGAATTAAACCAAATGAGCTCCACCTTGGTTGCCTAATCTCCCCATGCTCAATGCTTAAAGGTAAAGATGTTTATCCAGAGGGTGAACTTCCTCATCCTAAGACAGTCATTCAATATACAGTGGGATTTTATCTGTCAATGCATCTTCCATGGACATTTGCAGAACACTTCTCAACACCCCTTCACCCCCCACACTTAGTATTAAGGATGGCTTTGTAGCCAGCAGAATGTGCTGATACTTTACCAAAATAGACACCAAAATAGGAGTTTTAATGATCCACCAGAATGGGGATTCCACTATTTCCTCCCAGCACCTAAAAAGAAATAAAAACCACACTTAAAATACCAAGCAAAGCAAGGAAGCAGCCATATAACCTTTTCAGGTACTTGGTTGCCCTAAATGCTAACGATAGCTAGGCTAGGTTATGTGAAGAGGACTAAACCTGGTGTCCGTGATCTGGGAAGGGCTAAAGACTTGCTTTGCAGTGGCTCTGAGCACGGGTAGGTACCAGTTGCCCAGGTCTGATGCTGTGAGCGCTTTTCCCCTTGGTAATGGAATGGGCTGGAGGATATAATGTCAGGGAGAATGGTGATTCACTTCGTTTCTCCTACGCTGAGGTCTGCTACAAAGAACTGCTATGAAAATCACAGCTTTGTGAGGCCTCCGACACTACCCACCACCAGGGAGGGGGGTTTTGTTAAGCACAGAGCAATTGGGATGGGGGTTTTGCTAAGCACAGAGCAATTGGCACCATCAGAACCAAACCCAACCATAAAAAGGTGACAGAGCCTATGGTGGGATCAGTCCACTTAAATCTAGCAAGCTGTATCCGAGCTATGGATCTAGTCAGAGAAGTCTGTAGGGGCCAGGGTGTGATGTACCTCATCCTGAAGTCAGAACTGTCTGCAAGCCCCACCACTCACCTAGGTCATCTGGAACTATGCTTGAAAGCAGAAATGGATAGAATAGGAATCACGTGGGAACAACTACCATTGCTTGGTAAACATTTATCTGCAGATCTCACAAGAGTCAGGTGATAGAAAGCGCTTTTTTAGGAGAGCAGTAATGAGAATTGGTCTGCATGGATGTTAGAAATAATCAGTGGAACCTACTGCAGACAATTTCCCCTGGATTCAGCTCACCCAGTTCAGAAGGGTGACAGTGCAGGTGACGGTAGATGAAGAGAGGCACTTTGAGAGCACAGTTCCCGAGACCAATTTAGGCATCAATTTTAGGATGAAAGGAATTGCACTCCCTGGACTCGACTGACTAAATCTCCCATAAAAGCTATAAAAGGAGACTAGAGGGAAATGCTCACACAGAGATGCTTACACTGAGTCAGGTGCAGGCTGCCCTTTCACTTAGAATTAAAGTGGCCCTAATTAGGTCTAGTGCACTTCATTTTTAACATAAATTCAGGCCATCTGAATGAAGGTCACTTGAATTTGGAGTCAGAATGTTTAAATAGCAGCTTAATGTTGTTTAACCAATCTTACATAATTAGGTTTTATTTAATCTGGATTAATTTCCTGTAGTTTTTCTCTGTAGGTAGGTTTAGTATGAAAAAAGAAAAAAAATCTATGTCAGGTATTAGCACATCCTGTAAAGTCACGCTCTGTTTTACTTGGCACAAAGATGTAGAGCTTTAAAGCCTTCAGAAAATGCAAAGAAGTCTGTATTATTACGAATTGCTGGAGCTGAGTGGGAATATAGAGCAAGAAGAATTGGTATCCAGACTGGTGAAATTCTTTGGTCTCTCTCTCATTGTAGAGGCTATTTATTAACAGAGTAAATAAGGTCAGCTTTATGCAGATAGAGTGAAACCATAAAAGAAGTCAGTAGCCCTCAGGAAATGTGTGAGCATGACTATAAATCAAAAAAGCAATGAGAAACCTGAGCTGCTTCTCATACTGAAATGAGGACAAATCAGGACACATTCAGAGAGGGAGAACACACGGGGAAAAAAAAGGAGGTAACCGTACGCTGCAAAGGCAAGAAGCAAGAGCATGCACAGTGAGTACATAAAAAGCACCTGATTCTGTAACTCTTTGGAGTGTTTTCTCATAAAAGCCTTTCTAATTACTGTATTTTGGCTGCTTGAGTAAAAGCACAAAGGCAAATTGCAGGATCAGATCCTATTTGCTTGCATATATCCTGGATATCCACCTCATTTTCTTCTCTGTATTCTGAGTTGTATATAAAATATCAAAGGCTGCTGCCAGGTTAAAGAGGATGAATAACTGCTCCTAAGATCTGCCTGGGGAGGGGGCGAGAGTTTTCAGACTTTTTTTTGTGGGAGAGGTAATGGGTGTGTTTATGAAGTAGCTGCTGCATCAACATATTTAGGGTCAATTCCGCGGGATTCAAAGCTCTGCTCTGAGCACGGGGCAGCTGCTCAGCTGGTAGCTTTGTCATACACAGGATCTGGGGGCCAAGTGCAGCCATCAAGGTCTTCACAAATTCCCTTCAAATATAGAATAATTTGGGTTGGAGGGGACCTTTAAAGGTCATCCAGTCCAACCCCCCTGCAGGGAGCAGGGACATCTGTAACTAGAGCAGGGTGCTCAGAGCCCTGGACAACCTCACCCTGAATGTTTTCAGGGATGGGGCAGCGACCACCTCACTGGGCAACCTGGGTCAGGGTCTCACCACCCTCAGTGTAAAAAAATTCTTCCTTAAATATCTTGACCAGGGACTGGGAAGCAAAGGGGGTGAGTGACTGGCCCAAGTCAGCATTAACAGTGTGTCTCCAGGGAGACCTGGGAATGGTCCCTGGTTCCTGGTGGTAGGGGAAAGCCTCTGCTCTGCTCTGCCTGCTGCTGGGGTTAGGGCAGGATGGCTGGGTTACTAACTCCACAGGGCTTTCCTTGGCCTTCCTGGGAGAAAAAGGAAGGAAGAATTGTAAAGGAAATACAGTTTGAGTCCACAGGCTTACCCAACATCGAAAAAGTAAATCCTGACAATAGTCCAGGCAGTGATGAACACAGAGGGGGCACCTGCCAAGAGAAGAGATGGTGTTACCAGCAGAAACCATCAGCAGTGTTTTCAGCATTGTTCTTCCCCACTCTCCATCTCTCCTGAGTGACTGAGGTGCTGCCTTCCCTCGAGAATGGGCAAATGCTTCACGTTTTCAATGCTTACATGTCAAACAAGCAACATGTTGCCTTTCTCTCCCATCGGCCATGTAAGATGAGTTTCTTGTAACTTCTCCCTAGCAGCTTTATCCTCCTGTTCCTGTACCTACAAAAAAACTTCTGATGGAATGCAAGGAATCTTCAGACATCTGCCCTGTGGACACCTTAATCTAAGCCAGTCACTACCAGCTCTCTTCAGCACTGACAGGGAGAAATACGTACATACAGGTCATCTGGGCAGTAGCAGTAGATGTTTGCTTTAGGACAAGAAATATGCTCTTAGACTCTCTTGGCTGTATTGCCAGGATCTCCACTGACAGAAAAGGGAGCCTGGAGTGACAAGGTCACGTGTAGATGTCTGTAGCTGGCCAGATGAACTTGCTCCTCAGTCCGTGATCTTCTGCCTGACTAGGGTGATCTTGTTCCATCCCTGTGGTGCCTCTTTCCTCTGTCTCTTGCCTTTGATTAGATTTAGATTCAAAATACTCCAGGAAGGCCATGTTGCTTTGCTCTGTGTTACTTACAGTATTGTGTATTGCTTATTAGCAGTGATTTTGGAGCGCAACGGTAAGAAAACCAGTAAGAACTGTAATGAGTGCATCCAAATTATTAGTTCCTGCGAGATCCATTTCAGCTCCATCACTGATGCTCTTGCAATGATGGATGACTGAAAGGCCAAAAGATCCTTCAAGCACCTGACATTTTCTTGCGTTGCCTTTCCTCAGCCAAGCGACCTCAGAATACATTATGAGTGCAAGAGATGTCCTTTGATTTAAAACCATGAGCTTCAGACACGTTTCTTCTAAACCTGCCAACTCTGCTGTGCTGAAAGCAAGGGTATCTATGCACAAGGCAGGGTTCAAGGTCTGACCTGATTAACTCCATCTGAAACAAGGCTTGCTGACTTCCTCTCTGCTTATGCTCATAGCATGGAGAATTGTCTCTCTGCTGCAGCGTGAACCCCAGCACAGCTCCTGTCACTTTGGATGGACGTTACTCTAGGGCTAACTGACCAAACCCTGAATCCAGGCGTACCCCTGGACAGGGCACAATTTTCTCCCTTCTTTTCTTTTCCAGATTCTTCCCCGCTCTAATTATTTCCCAGTTCCAGCTATCAAGAGCATGTAATTTTGCTGACTTACACAAAACTCTTCAGCTAAATGGCTTAAAGGGGAAAAGAGATCTCCGTTGCCTCTTCGGAGAAAGAAGTCGATTGGTAGGAGTAATTTGCATAAGTTAGCAAGTCAGCTCTGAGTTACTCTGGGAAGAGTTTAATTCTGTCTTCCTTGGCATGTTCTCTTTTTTCTCCTTTTCTTTTCTTTTCTTTTCTTTTCTTTTCTTTTCTTTTCTTTTCTTTTCTTTTCTTTTCTTTTCTTTTC
>WTSP01017653.1:0-119695 GCA_025331215.1 Actenoides lindsayi
CATTATCATCGCCCCCCCCCCCCCGCCAAAACCAACCAACCAAAACAAAATAAAACACACACACACACAAAAACCACTTCATCATCCCTCTAGATCATGTCCTGAAGTGCCTCATCTACACAACTTTTGAATACCTCCAGGGATGGCAACTCTACCACCTCCCTGGGCAGCCCATTCAAGTGCCTGACTACTCTTTCAGTAAAGAAATTAGTCCCAATATCTAATTTAAACCTCCCCTGGTGCAACTTCAGGCCGTCTCCTCTAGTCCTGTCATTATTTACTTGAGAGAAGAGGCCGGCACCACCTCACTACAACCTCCTTCAGGTCCTTGTTACATCACCAAATACAAGTGTGAGATGAACAGCCTTGCACGTAATTACCCAATGACCAAAATTCCCCCAAGTTCAGTTGTTCTGAAAACCAGCATTCTTTGAGATCTTTTCTTAGTACACCGAGGACTCACCTGGGTAGGTGTTGTAAGCATTAATTAAACAGGAAAAGAGACTTCTGCGTCTTCACAACACAGAGCTGCTCTCTTGTTTACACATCCACAGCATTTATAATTAATTGAGTTCACCGACTCAGAACCACAAGTCTTGAATAAAAGCTGCATGCCAGCTATGCTGCTGAGGTATGGCTTTTCCCTCGATCCTCTCCTTTTAGTCTTCCAAATGCTTTGCTTTACAGCAGCAGGGCCTATCTTCCTTCCACGGCTGAGAAACCACAGGCAGAGAAAGTGTGCTTGTGTCCTTTAGTTCTTGCAGAGACTTGTGAGCAAGGTCCCTAGTTGGCAAAACCCCATCAGTGTGATGCCTCTGCAAATAGCGCTCTTACCTCGGTATAATGGATAAAAAGTTGGCCTTATTCTTTTAAAACAAGGCCACCAGAGCTCCTCTCCCATCTACTGCTGCAAAGCTTAACAGGGATGGGCATGTGGCCTGTGCAGGTTTAGCTAGATAGAATTTTTCCAGTGAGGACATGTAAAAGACATACAAACTCCAAGCCCCGGTTACCCAACGACACAGTTGCCTGTTTGACGTACAGCCCCTTTGCTAGGTCTCCTCTTTCTCCGCAGCAATGCAGTCTCTGTAGATCAGAGGACCTTGGATGCTGATAGCCATCATAAGACACATAATGAAAAGCTCTAGGCGTTCCAGCCTCACACACTATTGTGGTTTCCACTCCAGTACCAGCTCACGTACTGACTGTGGCCCACACACCACAACTTTCAAAATCACTGCTGCTTGACATATTTGCCACAACCTTCTCCACAAAAAAAGAAAAAAAAGGAGGAGGAACTGCAGCTGGCTCCAAGGAGACAGACTCACCCATCGGTGCCTCTGCACCTTCTTTCACACATGGCATGGACCGTTCCTTCCTCAGAGCTGCTTGTGCCTCCAGCAGTCAAGGGAAGGCAGTGCAAACCAGCTCCTTTTCTCCAAACTGGGACTTGGCTTTAGGTATCTTTTTGTATATTTGGTGCCGTTAACTACACCAACACCTGTCTGTTGCTGCTGAGAGTGCAGGGACTGTGCCCAGTATCAAGGTATGTGTAAGCCACAAGCTTGGTCCTACAACTCTCAGCATGTGAAATTCCTTTTCAGGAAAGCAATTCGCAGGCAGTTCTGCTTACAGAGATAACATCAAATTGTGCCAAAGAACTCAAGAGAGAGAAGGGGTGCCCAGGTCTCCTGAGGAAGGCTCTAGAAGGCTCAGGATATGAATCAACTGAGAAAGATTTACATCACAATGAGAATTAAGGCTGGAGTCATCAGATTTAGATCTACAATTCTGTAGGATACGATGCTTTCTAAAGATCAGCAAGAAGGAAAAACCTACTCATTAAGAAAAATTACATTTTTAGCAGGAACCACAAACTTGACTTCTGCTTTTGCCTGTAATTGTATTCACAACTGTATGGGATGTTGGAACAGCATGGAGCCTCTCTGTTCTCTTTTACAAAGAGGAAGACAGACTCATCAATCGCTGCTGCTCTTCTGAAGCTTGCCCACAAAGTCATCTCCTACAGGAAGCATAGTATGAAGACTCTTTGGATTCACTTTACAGTTTTGACCGTCAGAAGAAGAAAGCAGGTAGCTTTGCTGCACTTGGATGCACCACTTTACAGGGAAGGATTTCTTACCTTTCGGCTTGAGACAGCCCCTATGTGGTTGCTCACCCATTCAGAAAGCTCCTGTTCCCAAGGGCATTTTGATTAGGTGCCCCTGCTATGGTGTCTATTGGGAATCTCCCTGGGAATTGCTAAGATGAAGCACAAGCTATCAGGAAGGAAAAGATCAAGAGACTGCTAAGAAAGAGCTATTATACCTGTTATTATTTCCCACTTTAGAGCTCCCTCTGCAATCTCCTATCAACAGCTTTTTTCCTTTTATAAAATACCAACTTCTGTTCACTACTTACTTGCAACCTAATCATTAGGGAAGAAAACTGCTGTAATCACAACATGAAACACGATTTTTTTAAAACCCAGCAATTCTAAAATTATCTTACTCGATACAGGTAAAAAGGTGTTACATTAAGTTGGAAGGCAAGATAAAAGATCCCCATTGCAAAAAGACCAGTGAATCTAATATTGAGAGCGTTAGAGGAGTGTACTTGTTTTCCAGTGCACGAAAAATATGGATTTGTGGAGGAAAAAAACCAACTATGAAACAGATGCTGCAGTTGTGCGAGCTAAAAAATTCCTATCTTGTAACACACACCTGAATAACATGGGATGGAAACAGCACATTGAAACCAGCGAGGGGACACAGAATCGCAGGCAGCCTAGACAAGATACTGCAGAGGGAAGGTTTATCCTCTAGCGAAACAAAGGTACAACGGGAGATTATAAGAACCTGTCTTCAAATGACTGTCAGTCCCCGGTAGGGCCCTCACCTGCAGGTGTCTGCCAGCTGGGCTGGTGCCTTACCGGCCTTTGCACTTCACTGCTGGGAGCCCTGGGGCAAGCAGCACATGTTCACTTCAGTGGCCGGGGCTGGCATTTGCCAGCCTTCAGAGCTGACATTCAGCAGCAACTCCCAGCTTGCTAAAGCCCATCCAAGCTGAAATTGCTGCACTCACACAAACACACACACACAGAGGTAACAGATAGGAAATATGACTATTGTGATTTTTGTTTGTAGGTGTCCGACCCCGGCACGCTGAACTCCCACAGCATTTGCTGCTCTGTGCAAAGGAAACCCTAACGCAAATCACCCATAGCCTGAGCAAGATCCAACAGCTTCTAAGTGACAACAGGAAAGGGGATGACTACACAAGGCCAGACTGCAGATAACTTAGACTATTAGTAAAATGCTGTTCTTCAGAAATAAGCTTGAAGAGAGCCTAGACAAAACCGAAAGCAGAGGTAAAGGGCATCTGAAAAAAGGAAGCAGAAGTGCAGAAAAAAGAACTGTGGAGTAAATACCCTTGGAATCACTTGCACATTTGTAACATACTATTGCTAATTTATAGTTAAGTCTACATTAGAGGGTTTTTTTTCCCCCCATAGTTTCCCAGTTATATATATAAAAATGAGACTTAATCCTAATCTTGGCACTCACATTCATGCTTCCTATAGCCCCAAGCAAGAGATTCTCAGCATTTTACTAACCACCCTATACGTGGCAACACCAAAAAAGGAAAATGCTGTGTCTCTTCCTCACAGTCTGGAAGACAGATACCAGTTTCATAGAATCATAGAATGGTAGGGGTTGGAAGGGACCTCTGGAGATTGAGTCCAACCTCTAGGAACACCTAGAGCAGGCCACACAGGAACAGATCCAGGTGGGTCTTGAAAGACTCTAGAAAAGGAGACTCCACAACCTCTCTGGGCAGCCTGTTCCAGGGCTCTGTCACTCTCACAGTGAAGAAGTTTTTCCTCATGTTGAGGTGAAACATCCCATGTAACCTGTGCCTGGGGTAAGGCTGAAGACTTCAAGGCTCCTGCAGAACCTGGGCCATCCACAGATTTGCCATCTCTGGCAGAAACTGGCTGAGGATTCAGATGAAATGGTTTGACACCAGGAAACCTGGGTTCTGTCTGAACCTCTGCCACTTACTGTAGTACTTTCACTCCTTCCTGACTTAATTTCCCTCTCTGTAAGATGAGGAAAACTTCTGGCAACTCAAGCCAAAGGAGAGACAAATATGAACCCTTGCTAGTCGTTCCATAAGCAGGTTTTCATTATAACAAGACTATTTTTCAGCCCCAGGAAAAATGTATTCCCCAAAGCAACATTCATGACAATATTCAGTGGGGTCCTAACAAAGTCTGTTAGCATCTGGGAGCACAGCAGCTCAGTAAGAGTTAAATTCCCAGCAGGGGTATAGCACAGGTGGTCAGTCTGTCTCTGTGAAGGTAAGACACTACATGCCTGCTCCTCTATTGACCTGGAGGGATCGGATTGAGCAGGTCATCAGAGGATTTAGCTTTACTGATTGCTTAAGCTGCAATCAGTCAGGTCACAAAAACTGCAAAGTACGTTCCAAATGTCTTTGGAAATATTTGTTTGTTCAGATCTACCTTACACCTGTTCTCCCTTAAATCACAGACAGATGTGTACTTTAAAATTAAACTCCTGGGCTGTAACCCTGTCACTCCCAGCATTAGAAATCCCACCAAGAGAGCCTGGCGTTCAGACAAGCACTGCATTTGGCACCTTGCCCAGCAGTCACAAAGGAAGGAGGAAGGAATGGAAAGTGAGACTGAAAGCTACTGGCCTGACTGGCTGTAGATAGATGCTTACAGCCAACACGTGGAGGGAAAGGGCCGTCTGCTGTGGAAGGAGAGCTCTTTGGGGATGCAAATGGTCACATACAGCTCATGGAATGATGACAGTAACAGCTGCACTGCTACACAAACTCTGCCCTTTCAACACCGTGTACTGCAGACGCATTCAGCAAACAGTTTACATCTCCTGCTGGTGCTTCACCGGTTACTGGGGAATTGTCCCCTTCTTACAGAAGCTGTAACCACCTCCTGAAACCAATCTCATTTGTTGAGATGCTCAAACACCACCCCCATTCAACCTCCATAATTCTGGAGCTTATACGTTTTAAAGCACAACTCACAATGCCAATAAGGTCATCCAAAAGTTTTCGGAGGTGACATGTTTTAGTTCACTCCCCAGGGCAATAAAGAATCTATAGGAAAAAAGATACTGTAAATGTGGGTGGTTTGTTTTTTTTTTTCCCCAGTATCCTTACTATCTATCCAGTAAACATGTCCTTTTTGGCAGCACAGAGAGCTAAAAAGAAAGGCTTTAAACAGAGTCATGAATGAAGTTGAGACCACAGGAGAGGAACAAGCTGTTGTTTCTCAGTTCTAAGAGGAGAGATAACGATTCCAGGATGAGTTTGCAATAGATCAGGGTTGGTAGAGTTTGGTTTTTTTTCCTTTGCTACTTTTGAGAATGTCTAGTCTGAAAAACAAATACTCGAACTCTCACCTGCTGTCAGCTGATATCACCTCACATAATCTAATGGATCCAACCTAGTTCAAGCAAACAAAATAACAGGCTCTTGTTTTTCCAGCAGAGATCCTTTACAGAGATTTTTAGCAGAGATCCACACTGACATTCCAGATGTGATGTCAAACAGGCTCTGAGGATGCAGCAATTTACCTAGCAATAGGCCAGCATAAGATGTGTATTTTTGCTATGTCAAAATGGTCTGACAAAGAAGGTGTACGTGCACGTACACTGTCCATCCACCTGTATAATGCTGTCACAAACATCCAACTGCTGAGTACCATGCTAAAGATCCAAAAGAAGGAAATGTATTTCTACTACTGCTGCTTTATAGTTTTGATGGTTCATTTTTCCACCCCCTTGCTGGCTTGGAGAAGATACCTACCACAAAGGAACTGTCTTGACCTCAGAGGATGCAGGCAGATACTACTTTGAGTCAGTTGCCAGCATGTAGGAATCTTTATGTCAGCCCTGACAAGCCATAGCTTCTAAACCAAAAGTTTTTTGAAGGACTATGTGACTTTTAGCCGCCAGCACAACAAAAACTGCCTACAGACTTCGTGTTTGATTTATCCTTTAAAATATTTTCCAACATCTAGATGATGTGCCTCTTCCATGCTAGCTGTGGAAAGTCTGATTCATCTTCTGAAAGCCAACAGAAAAACTCCCACTGATTGCAGTGAACGGAGACCACACCTACCTCTTCCCATTTCCCTTCCCAAAGAAAGAGTCTCCTCAGCTGCAATCAGCTTCTTTTGCATCTACGTGTCACTCAGCCCTGCTGCCCTTCCCCGAAGTACTTCTAAAGCTCCTGCAATCTTTCTGTTTGAAAATACCCAGGTAAAGAAGAAATTATGCTAAATGCACTACTGACTGGATTTATATTCCACAGCACACTACATGCATAGGTCAGCTAAATCATTTATGCGCGTCACAGAAGCATTACTGAGCATTTCACTGCATCTCAAATGCAACAAGCTTACCCCATTTAGAAACAGGCCTGCTAAAGCAAAACCAGATTCTATCTTCCAAACTGCACAAAACCTAAATGGGCTAGTTCAGAGGCAGAAACTTTATCTTTGCACGTATTATATGCATTTAAAAGGTTTCCGGTGAGTCATTTTCTAACAGAAGAAAGCTTAATAAGATGAGATTATTAATCCATCGTAGAAGCTCACCACATTTCACAGAGAAGCAGTAATTACAGAGGTGCCTGCTAGCAGTGATACTGTTAAGGCTGTGTCTGCGGGTTCATTATTAACCCTGTCCTCGTGCTTTCACAGCTTAGTCACAAAACACCCATGTGCTGGCCTTAAACCACCATAGAAAATTTCATCCCAGAGGCAATTTCGTTTGTTAGTTTTTCTTCCTGTAAAAGTATGAAGAGAAAAAAGGAATTATATAAATTTTTCATGTCTTTCTATGAATATATATCAGGGAGAGAGTTAATAATTTTAAAACAGAAAATTCTGACACTCTTGGGTGAAATCCTTGTCCTGTTTAAATTAACAGCTAGTTTTCTTGACTGCAGGAGGGACAGGATTTCAACCTCTGAGTTCTGGAGAAACTCAGATCCTGCTGAGCTGCTCTGCAAGAGCAAGTGCCTTCTCCCATTTAATTCATGGCCACCTTAAGCCTGTTCCAGTTGCAACATCATGCAAGTTAGCTCAAATCCCACTGAAATACATCAGCGTGGATTGGCACACTTGTGCACTGTCACACGTCTCCCTGGTTTGAGCATTGCTAAGTGTTTCTCATATAACTAGAGATGGGATCTTTAGAAAGAGATGTTCCGGAGAAGCAGAAGCCCCCCCTAGACAGCTGCTCACAGCTCTCTACAGCCACACTTCACACCAATCAATAGCAGGTTAATCCCTGTGCCTTCCCCAGACACGGCCACCGCTGCCAGTGCACTGTAATACGCACAGTGCAGGCCACTAGAGTTGTAATAGCTCTGCTCTGCTACTGACTGAATACAAGGGGGACTTCACCAACAGTACTGAGACTTTGGTCAGTCCTTTCGTAAAAGGACCATCTTTCATGACAGGGCTGAAAGCTGGCAGGAGTTTCCAGGATAAGGCTTTAAAATAAGCTTTTAGTTTGGACCAACTCTGCCTATGAATCCTCTGCAAGGTAGAAAACGTGGGAACCTCGGTTGATCTGTTTCACAGTCACCTGCTCTTCAGTCAGGGAAATCAACGTAGCTGGAGCTGAGATCTCTCCTGCCTACATTTCATTTTCTTTCCCTCAAAAGCTGGATAAATTCAAATGGAAAAGCAGCACGAACCCACATGAAAATTCCCTCTGCACCAGAATGTGCTAAACAAAAAACGTTAAGTCAGAGGCTTTCTCTTAAAGTCCCCCAACTGAGCCCTGCACACCAAAAGCCTCCAGATAACATGAGCTGATTCAGTCTCAAATGCATTAGCCAGGCTAGCAAGACACTGAGGCCTTTAGGAATAGCAGCTGGAGATCATCTGAACTATGATGATTGGGGCAAACAATCCAATAATTACAATTGATTACAAGGACAATAATCAGTCACTCCAAAAACATGGTGGTGGTGAGAGATGACTTCTGGCAAAGAGTCACCACAGCCAACTAACTGAGGTATCATCATCTGTTCTCCCAAGTAAGATGTGATCGGACAAGAGGAAACAGCCTCCAAGGGAAGTTTAGATTGGCTATGAGAAAGAGTTTCTTTACCAAACGGGTTATCAGGCATTGGAACGGCTTGCCCAGAGCTGTGGTGGAGATCCCATCCCTGGAGCTATTTAAAAGGGGTGCAGACATAGTGCTGAGGGGTCTGGTTTAGTCAAGGGCTTCTCAGTGTTAGGTTAATGATTGGACTCGACGATCTTAATGGTCTTTTTGAACCCAGGAAATTCTGTGATACTGTGATCTTAAGCACCACAGATGACTCTGCCATAGCTGTCTCTAAACTGAGCCCAGATAATCCAAAATGTCACTATATGCCTTTTTTACCTTTCCACCTTAATACAAAAAAGGTCCATGATAGGTTCTCTGAAATCTAAGGAGTCAGAAAAGAAAGGATAAAGCCAAAACATAAGAGTACGAAAATTTAAATTCTCATTTTTGTGACATGCCATGCACAGACTTCATGCATTGCACAAAGGCAAACGGTGACTATTAGCTAAGTAGATTTAGTATTCCTCACAGGCAGCTCATAAGGCTTACCATAATATCCTCTAAACAGGAAAACATTGGAAAGCCTGCATCCAGAAGCATGCTAATTACAGAACATCACTTACATGAAAATCAAGAAATCCTAGGAAAGCGGAAAGAAGGAAATAGTTCCATCTATTTCCATGATCACAAGATGCCACAGTGACACAAAAATTAAACAGTAATTAGTGTTTTGTAAGCGAGCAGGGCTGGTTCATTCTACCTCAGGCAAACACCTTCATCACGGGGAACGGGAAAACCGCACCTCTCGGAGCCTTCTAGGATAACGTAGACTGGAGAGGTTCAGAAGTCAGAAATAAACGTTAGGTACTTCCACCTGAGGAGCTAAGGAGAATTCCTTGTTGCAAAGCAAAATCGTAATAATGCACTTGTATTCTGTTCTAAAGGAATGTATTCTTTCACCCTTAAGTCCCCCCTGGCAATCAGGCAGCCAGACTAATCAAACACATTGTAGGCATATCGCTTCTTGGCGCGGTCAATCTGACGCTCAAGTGCTGCCTCACAGTCTGGGGACGTGAATCACGCGACGGTTTGTGTGAGTTCCCAGCTATCTCTGGAGTAACCCAGAGTTGCCAGGTTATAAAGCAATCGTACCCTCAGGAAGTGCTGCTCAGCAGCTTGGATAAACAGCAAGTTAGTAGGAAGACAAACTGAGACTCTGAAATCTCTTCAAGCCCCTGACAGACCGTGATGTGTTCCAGCCGTAGGCTTATTTCAGGGGAGTAGAAAAGGAGCAGCACAACTGCAGCCACATACCTGTAACGCCTGTGCTAGACAAAGGCAGTGTTGAGAAACTTTTCTGCGTATAGGTTAATTTTTGAAACCAGAGGCAGGAGAGAAAGTGTCCGTGAGATGTGAACCGCTCCAAGAGCTGCGTCCCTTCCCAGGATCTGCCTGCTGAGCTCTGCGGGACCTTTGGAAGTCAAGAGCCCTTACCCACAAGCTGCCTGGGAAAAATCCCCGGTGCTCCTCTACTGCAAAAAGATTACACAATTATTCTAAGTGCTCTTTCCATCTTGTGTTCACACTCTACTTTGCTGGTTTTCTACTTCTGCTACTCAGAAATCTCTCGCGGAAACGCTGCTGGTAAGTTACAACCACAGCTTAAATTCTGATACACGTGCATTGCCCATCTTATTTCTAACCCCAGCTAAGCCTCATGCTTGCAACACAGCAGCAATGCCCTTCATAATCAATATTCACTTTGCTTCTTATGGTGTAAGTTATTTTCTCTAAAAAAAATCCAATTCCTGATATCTTTGTGTGTTTTATTTATAAGATGGTTACTTTTCCCCTTGATATATTTTTTAAAATATATATATATATTTATTTCCTTTTGGATCTTCCAAGGCTCTCAAGATCCTATTATCAATATCAAAGACCTTGCAGAAAGATGGTTCTGCTGGGCAAAAGTGCTTGAACGCTGCAGGGAGACAGAAATTCTACCCTGCTGGCTTCCTGCTCTCTGAGTAAGTATATTCTGGATATAAGTGGCGTTCTTGCCATCTGGCAATTCTAGAGCAGGAAACCCTGGACCAGGAGTCAGGAGATGACAGGGCTACTAGCTAGTTAGCAAGAAAAGCCAATTATCAAAAGGCTTCCTGCATCCTATAGGCATTTTTTCAGAAACAGGATGAGTTACTACAGCACTACACCACAGGTAACTCTGCTTTCCTCGTGGAAGGTCAAGTAAGTTTTTCTGTCTAATAAAATCAACCAAACAGCACCGTAGGAGTTGGATAAATATTGCCATGACCACTACGAGGCATGAGAGACGGAGCGGCTGGTCAAAACAGGGCAAGAACAGCAAAATTGCAACCAAATTTCTGTAGGTTGGAAAGGGATTTATCCTCCTTTATACCAAGAGTTTCCCGTGCCATGTTGTACAACTAAGAAGAGCCCTTCAGAAGCTTCAGTGCTGCAGCGAGGTACGATAGAGCCTTTCTTTCAGATGTGAAGCAAACTCCCTGCCTCCATAAACCAGGGAAAAAAATTGTCTTTAATACATACAGTCCAAGTTCTGCTTTGATGAATTACTTTCACAGGATGCTTTCACAGCATTACAGGAAATTCCATAAAACTCTCCAAATAGAAATGGTAAATTCCTGACACTGATTTATTCTTTAGGACCTTTAAACTAGTGATGGGCTTGGTCAATAAATCAGCTGCAGAGTTTGCACTCTCAAACAAGCCCTTGATGCAACTTAGCCTTTGCTCTGAGAACCTTGTCCTTCGGGGCACCATCCTCTCCAACAGCAGAAATGTTCAAGTTTGATGGTGCTGAGATCAGACACTGACAAGACAGCCTCCTTGTCTCCTGAATAATTTTGCATCTGTGAATTGAACTTGTAACTTTAATTATAAAACTTGAATACAGTACTTAAAAAAATATTTAATACAAACATAACTGAAACAAGGCTCAGTACCTCACACCATGCTCTTGGAGTAAATATGACCTTTTGATACACGTGCCAATACCCTTCCAAACACAGTTGCTTCCACTGCATTTGTCTTCTGTTTTTCTACAAAGATAAAACCTTTTGGGCCCAAGTCTGCACCTGGGCTCTCTGTACATGGTCGTACACGAGAGGTGCTGGCCCTGATGACACACGGGGTCTGCATGAAAGTGATTCTTGCTGAATTGAGTGGGGACAAACTTAGCTTGTAGCAGCTTCAGACATGCTCAGTGGAAGTACCCAGGGGCTCCCATGCAATGGAGTAAAGAGAGGGGATCTATCTTCCAGGGCAATTCCACCAAATCTCTAGACAGTGTCATCCAAAACAAACTTTCCAGAAGCATTTAACAGTGGCAAAGACTAACTGATTTGTGAGTCAAAGATGACAGGGTAATCTCTTCCTGTCAATAGCAGAAAGATTATCAGTCACAAACCAGCATTATCTAAGATACGCTGATCCCTTGAAATATATTATGTGCCTTCAGCACCCGTTGTGCAGAATACTAAGATACAAAGTTCAAAGCAGCAAAACAACAGGTATCTGTGTATGCATTTATCAAATGCTAGTTTAGCTGGAAAAAAAAAAAATAGCAGCTACTAGCCATACTACTGGATTTCAAGAATCTCTCCATGTCCTCAAGTGCACAATATGCAGGATGATATCCTAAATGACATCAACGCTAAAGCTAAAAACATATCATGTAAGCAGGAGTCCTGAATCTAAAGCAAGTACAACATGTCTGAGGATACTGCTGACACAACTAGAAGAGCAAAATGAACATGTATGTGAACCCATATTTTCAAATTTTGGCACCTAGTTAAGATTCTTCCAGACCTAAAGTGAAGATCCAGCATTCCCCATGACACCCTGCCAAGGACAGAGCTGTCTGATGCCTTTGACTTACTCTGCCCCAGGAAACAAGTGCATGATCAACAAGTGACACCTGAAGGATGTAGGCCCTACCTGGTATCTTCAGTGGGATCTGCAGAAGGAGGAGTGGTGCAGATCAGAAATTATAGCTGCCCACAACTTTTAATGCTGGACCACGGAAAGCCACACATTCCCAGTTCCTGACAGATTCAAGCAGGAACTGCTTTAAGGATCTCACAGCCTCTTTTCAAGCTCCTGGCAGTGGCAGCACTACTGACTGCTCCCAGTCCTTACCTGCTTCTTGCAAAGGGTGTTAAGCAATGAGGTCCTGCTTGGAAAGAGTGAATTTTTGCCAGCTTTCCCCTTACTTTAAGATCAAATGAGCCTGAAAGAAGGACAGTGTCCCTCAAAAAACAGTCACGAATTTCTGTGTCCTCCCAAAACTCCCAAGTTAGGAAAGTTAGTCAAATTAGGGGCCAAGGAAGAAAAAACAATAGTGAGGATGAGGAAAACAATGTGACGAAGAAAAGAACTGGAAAAGACTGTGATATTTTTTTTCCCCTTGTCAAGCATCTTCTTCCCAAGACACAAAATCACATGGTATTACATCTCACAAGGGGAGACACATCTAGTGACTCAGGTACCACTTGGCACAATTTGCACCTGACCTGGGGGCTGGGCATCCTCACCAGACTGCACTCTTCTGCCACTCTGGGACATGAGACCCCAGGCAAAGCTGGGGAATTGACCCTATGGTCTCTGTGTGCCCAGAACACAAGGTCACCCAGCAGCACTGGCACAACAGTACCATTCCACCTCCATGTGTGAGACAAGCCTCTCAGCAGGGGAACAACAAGGCTGGAACCAGTCGCATTAGTCCTAGCTTCAGCCAGTGAGATGACTCCCCAAATCTTTGCCCTTGCCCACACAGAGGATCAGCCAGGCAAGAGCCAGGCTGTTGGATGACAAGGTAGGTTACTGCTGTCCCTTGACCCAACTTCATCTGGGGAAGAAAACTGGCAGCAGATCCAGCATGCCCACGGCTGGCTTAAAAATAAAAAAAATAGAAGAGAAAATAGAGGAAAAATCCTGGCTCCTTCATTACCACCTTTTCTGATGCTCATTCCAACTTCAATAAAGCTGCAACAGCTCTACACAAACCTCTCCCCTCTTTCTAGCAGAGGAGATTTCAGAAACTCTGTTCCTTAAAGAACAAAAGGAAGAAGAACATACCATGCAGCACGGCACATTTATTTTCAGGGTACAACTTTCAAGTAATAGTTCAGACTGCAAACAGACTAGAGGTGGCCTGAAATTACCAGATGAGACACGAATCAGGGAGTATGGAAACCAAAGCCTTATCTGCAGTTGTACCTATGCATTGGCAAGACACTTTTTCACTCTGTGCCTCTGTTTCCACCTCTCACCTTGTAACTTATCTTCCCTATCTCACCTTTAAAGTCCAGCTTTCAAACATTTACGCTGGACTTATACCTTCAAAAACGTGGTCTTAGCTCATCATCAAAGACCATCAAAGATCTGCTCTTTACAGGAGACACAATATACTACAGGAATAAAAAAAGCAACTGACAAAAATTTGGAAGTTAACAAACAAGAATAGAGCTTTGCATCTACACCAGGTCCCAAATGCCCCAAGGCTCAGAATAATTAGCACTAAAACTTCAGTTCAATGTTACCACAACTTCTTGATCACTGCCTTAGGAATTAGATGGTGTCCAGTCTCCAATGCATTGATACAGTACCTCAGTTTGTTTAGGGTTAAGCAGCTGAGAGAAAAGACCATGTGAGTTGTGGTTTCTCTGACTGGGAACTCTAGCTTAGTGAAGAAAGATTTGCTCTGACTTCAGTGTGCCTAAGATCACACGTTATTTCTCATTTCAAGCTTTACGGTTCATGTTGAGGGTGCTTTCTGAAACTCCTACCCCCAACGCATAAAAGCTCTCACTTCAATCTCAGCTTTGTGCAAGCTGAGATTTTGTAATTTCTTTCAACACTGCCATGAAAAGTGGAGAGCAGGTAGTGTGGGGACCAGCCAGGCTGTCCCAGCATGGTGTCACCAAGCACGTATGCTGCAACACAAACATCACCTTCCTTGTGTGGGAGCAAATAAACAAACAGCCCTGATTCTTCACAGTACAAACAAAGTATGTCCAAGTGTCAAAACAAGTTACAGAAAGAGAAAGACGGAGATCAACCTGCTTCGCAGACAAGTCTCTCAGTTAAGCTACCACAGCACAACCATGCAGGAAGCTGAGAAAGAGCTGTCTAATGCCTTGTGGGGACTGACCTACGTTTCTGTTTGTGATAAGCTGTTACCTACAGTCATGGCACAGAAAGACTTTGGAAGAGAAAAACTAACAGGAAATGCAACCACAGCAAAGATTAAAGGGGCTGATCAAGGGATCCAAAGAAAAGAGCTCTTGAGGAACCTCAACAGCCCTGAACTGAGAAATGCCTTCATCCAGGCTCAGACTGTGCTCGTCTTCCCAAAGCTAAACCTTGCTCAAATATTAATAGTAAACTACTATAAGGGTACCATGATGGAAAAAAAAAAAAAAAAGGAAGAATTTATACAACTGTGTAGGGCAGAAGATAACCAAAAAGCATCAGTAAGACTACTACATGTGGAAGGAGATGAAGAGAAAGATTCTCAACACTATGGTATGTTTTCCTTAGAAGAGACAAAATCAGCAGATGCACTTTTTAGGGCACAAGTGTCTCACTGCTTCATATCTGTTTTCTTCTCTGACACCTTAAACCATTCTGCTGAATAGTATTCACGCCACTGAAGATGATTCTGCGTTGCTCCAGTTTATACCATCTGTGCACTCCTGAAGGTTGAAGTCATGCAGCAAATATTCCAGCTTCATTAAAGCTCTCATTGCTATGACTGTGCCGCGTTTATTTGGAAACATTTGAGGCTACAACATCCTTCAATTATTCATCCTTTGAGAGTTGCTTTTATATCAGCTTCCTAAAGCTGCGTTTTCTAGAGAGCCCCAGATCAGAGAGCTGATTGATCCCATAAATGTACACATATATGGCATATATTGACCATGACCTAGAACATATGCCTTCTACCTGCAGAGGTACCTGGATCTCTGACCTCTAACTTTAGTTGCGTGCTTTTTTTTTTTACCATTATGTCCCTGCTAGTCAATAGAAATAACTAACTATAATTTCTGCTCTCTGCAAGGCCTATCATCCATCTTTGCTATTAATAAATACGCAGCAACAACAGCAGTAACAGATTTAAACAAACAACTGCTGCATCAGCTTCTGCATTAAAGTGTCATACAGATGACTGGTCACACTTGGAAATGGTTTTCTTAGTTGCCAGAGAGTAAAACAATCTGCAGAAGGGCCAGTCGATTAACAGGGGCACCAGGTATTTGGCTGTCTTCAGTGTGGTTACAGGATGCTGCTGCATCACACCTCAATGGAAGGGTCTCCTGCGCACTCCCGCTCTGTACTGCTGTATAAGCCAAAAAAGCATGCCAGAAATTGCAGCGAAACAGAGCGTATTGACTTTCCTGGAAAACCCATTATAAGCTGGTTCTTTCCCTGCAGTGCCCTCCAAGCCTTAACAAAAAGTGTACATCCCGAGTGGCCTCCTTCCTCTCCCCAAATCCAAACCGGTTCGTGGCTACGGCGGATGGTTGCTGGTCATCACTGGCTGTCATAAAACCCCAAACTGCTAGACTCTGCAGAAATGAAAAACTGGACACAGTGCCAACAGAGCCCCTGCAGCTGTTAAGGCTTTTTGTTTGCTGAGTATTAATTGGAGATGAGCTCTGTTCCGCCGGCATTCGCGCTGTAATTTGGAGGCAATTCCCTCTCTGGCTCACACCAATTACGTATCTGTCTGGCAACATTACGTTGCAAGTTTGTGATATGCAAAGTGGAAAGGCACGGGCTTCTCTGAGAAAGGCATTAGGCTTTTTCAAGGTGAAATAGATCACTAAAACAAACACAAACTTTCAATGTCTGTGATAGCAGAAAATGCTGTACAGGTACGCGTTAAGGAACTTGGGTTTGCAAAGTGACAGGGCTGTCTAGAAGGTCTTACACCAGCATATTCAAAAGCAACACATATTTACCCCAAATACCCCCAAAACATAGAAGCCTGTTCCAAGAAGAGTAAACTGTTTTGCTTTGTCACTGATCTACCACATGAAAAGTATCTTCTTAACCTCGTAACATTTTAAGTATACCTGAAAAAGTAACCCTTAATGACTCAGACTGGGGAATCCCCTGAGTAAGTAGGAGGAATCCACTGTGGCAAGTAGAGCTTAAAACAGGCAAGTAGCTGAATTTGCAGAATTTCTGTTTTATAAAAGTACCAGAAGTGCAGTTAACACAAAAAAATGGCTTCAGTTCCTTGCCATGCCTTCCTTCGTGTTCTCCACTCCCGACGCGCTTCTACAAACCTCTCACAATATTCCTGCTTTCTTCTGCCCATAGCAGCACAATTTCTCTCCAGCGTGGTCCTCCAGGTTGATGGGTTTTGCCAGTAATTATCATTACAACTGCATCCAATAGAAGACTCCTGTTGTGACAATCTGCTGCCACAAAGAAAACTTTCAGTCACTTTTGCCTTTACTCCTATTCCAGGTCGCAGACCATTGCATGCAAATCCCCAGCAACACAACCCTGACATCTGATCACTATAAGGTACCTGAAGAGTTGGTTTCCATATGATAACTGTGTGTTACATACAGTGTCATATTTCATTTGCCTGTTAATTTTCAAAAATGGAGGAAAGAAAGAATTGGGGGACATTAAAGCCTTTGAACAAAATACTCCCAAACACCTCCAGATTCAAAATACAGAAAATGAGTATTAACTGTTTACTTGACCTCATTTCTAATGGTTCTTTTTCATATTAATAGGAATTTCACTGTTGCAAATTAGCCAATCTTTAATACCTTTGATCTTTCAAGTTCCCTTGTATAGCTCTTCAATAAACAAATGTTCAAAAATCTCTTTTTAAGGTCTTCATGTCAAGTGGCTGGATGGTCACAGCATAATGGTCATTTCCTTAAACGTGGTACAAAAACACCCTGTGGGGAGTCCTAAAGACTAACTGTTGGCAAAAGAAAAAAATGTTGCTTTCTGAGGTTGGCCAGGATGATCCCTGTGGTCCCCCAATAACAAGCCTATTTCACCTCACGCAACAGCACCGCCAAGAATGCTAAACCTTTAGACATTTCAAGAACAGGAACCAAACCAGTCTGCATGGGGTGCCTTAATTTCTCTGCGTCAGACTAATTATTTGGACATACTGTGATCTCCCCTTTATCGTGGCTTCTGCCAGCTGTGATGGGCCAAACACTGCAGTGCATACCATAGTGTTTTCTGAAGCACCGTGGGGTTGATAAGTTGCCAATATTGACTCATGTGGTGAACAGATACCAAGGCATGGATAGTTACAGGAAAAGCAAAAGCAGAAATTAAGGTCTGCCTTGGCAAGGGAGCTACTCTGGTTTATAAGGAATTAATGCAATCATCAGCAAGACTCCAATCAACAGCAAGTTAAGGGACGTATGACATAATGCGCAGAAAAACAATACAGATACATCAAAAAGAATTTACAGTGTCTTAGCTACCTACTGTATGTCTTTGACAGGCACTAAATAAAGACTACCTATCTCAGGAAGTGCCCGAGCTACAGACTGACAGAAGCTAAGAATACTCCAGCTCAAAGACTCACTAACACTTGCTTAGCTTTCTGCTCTCCTCAGGTCTAGACTACTGGCCATTTTTGGAGCCAGGACACTCTGTCAGGTTAACTTTGGACCAACATGGCAAATATATACCACGTTACCACCGAATATACCTTGCCCTGGCCTTCAGGTTGTCTCAGTTCTGTAGCGAATGGCAAGAAAAAGAAAAGAGATTTCTTAAGGGAGTTTAATTTTGATGACCAGTATCTTTCTGATTCCTGTAAATGTCACGATATTGTGAGCTATGCAACAAAAAAAAGGAAGAGATGATCTCTGTCCAGAAAATAAGTCTGAAGAAAGGTGGTTTATACAGTCTTCTTTGGATAGAAAATGCATGAGATTTTCAGACACTGCAGTTTTTAATGTAACATTCAATCAACTGCAAAGCTGGGTACTTTCATATTTAAGTCTCAACAACGAGCAGGAAGCCTCAAATATGCCTTCAGATACACAAAATTCACACACATCAATATTTTTCACTGCTCTAACTTCTCACTTCAATAGTCAAGTGGCTCTCGGAGTATCCGCATGTGCTGTTATTTACTCCTGCCTACATAATTTTCTCCAATTTTAATTCTGGACAGGGCAATGATTTGTCCTTGATGAGTGCACTGGTACATCATCTCAGCACTGAGATTCACAACCTAACCATGGCAGCACAACAAATCACCACAAGGCAGCAACTCATCAAGCATGGGCTGCCCAGCTACGGTGCAGGATGACTTCGTTTTAAGCATCAGTGAAGGATGGCCGTGCTAAATTACATTTTCTTACAGTAGGGCAAATGAGGAATGTACATGCAATCAATTAACAACAGCTACTACGTCTCAGCTAATGGGGGCAACTTATTAGACTGACAATTCATTGTGTAGTTGAGCCCTTAATAAAATGTGGCCCACCTGAAGAGGCT
Source organism: Actenoides lindsayi (assembly GCA_025331215.1). Lineage (NCBI taxonomy): Eukaryota > Metazoa > Chordata > Aves > Coraciiformes > Alcedinidae > Actenoides > Actenoides lindsayi. Next base: position 18,666 of record WTSP01017653.1, read on the forward strand.
TTCTCCTACGCATTTCTCACATTGACTCTTTCTTTCCTGTTGTGGATCAGGCAGGAACACTACCCATCAGCCCGGTCTCTCTTCCACCCTTCCTCAAAAAACTACTGAAGCCTCTTCAAAACCCAGTTCTGGGATTTTATATCTCCTCCCCACACTTCTTTAACAGCTACAAGAAGGCATCAGTCTCACGGATTAGTAACCGCAGCTCAAAGAAGCAGCTGCAAAATAGTCTGCTTTCAAGGGTAGCTCCAGTAAAGTCTTTCTGCCCCCAAACCAGGGTAACTAAAAGCAATGTTCTTCTATATTAAACAATTTCCTATAAATGCATTTTTCAAAACACAGGCTATAAACATCCTGTATGTCCTAGCAGACATTTCAGCAGCTCCCTTAGTTCTTCAGAACATTCCCAATTAAACTCAACACTTGGAATTACAGACCAGCAGCAATGCTTCTATTAAGAGATAACCTGTTTCTAGGACTGTTGTAAAATGTTTGCATGTAGCAGCCTTGCTGCTATCAAATACTTAAAAGTCGTAGATTAGTCAAGCATAACTGATATCCTTTCCAAATCCTTTAGAATTTATATTATGACTAAGAGATTCCCTTGATTGCTCTCAAATTCAGACAGTCTTAAACAGATACATAAATTACATGACAGTCAGGTATATGCTTTTACAACACCTCTGAATTTTGCCCAGCAGGCTAAAGTAGATCATTGACAAGCTGAAATTGTTGCATGCTAGGCTTCTTCATGCTTAACTCCTCCTTAGGGATACACGGAGCTCTTCCACCACAGATGTTTTGCTATAGATCTCAGTCCAGTCTTTTGAGTACCCCATTTTCTGTACTCCAAAGACAATCATGAATTCCATTCACATCGTCACCTGGTAACTCTTTGAAAAGAGGAAGGACTTGAATGGTCAGGTTCAATTTGGTCAGGGACGTGGGACAGCCAAGCCTGGAAGTGTTAACTTTCTGTACAACGTACCTGAAGCAAATTCAGTGTTTCTGTGTTTTAATTGCTAAGGGGGTGGAAAAGAGTTACACTGTATTGCATCAGATGCCCAGGGTAATATGTTAATATAATGAGGAACAATTAATTTGAAAACAGTGTACCTTGATGAAACTACACATGGTTATGATTTTATCAGTCTAGATGATTAGAACTCAAGCCTTTTTACCTCTGAATCCACCTGAAAGACAGATGCAACGTGAAGTTTCCCAATTAAAAGTCAGTGTAAACCCTCCTGGAGTGAGATTATTCTCCCAAGTTCCTCTTTTCCTTAATACCATTTTTTTAAGTTAATGCAAGTCATTAATAATGATATAGTCCAAATAACAGCAAATGGATTAAACCAAGTATTCATAACTGTATAAAAATAATATGTAAATAAGTCTATGTCCAAGAAAATCTGTTTGCTTGCAAAAACTGTGGTTTTCTACTCCATAAAAGGTTTCAGTTCCTCTCAATACATTCAAAGACTATGGTAACATTTTCGGCCTTTTCTAAAGGACATATTTGGTATAAAAGCATCATAAGAGCAACTTAAGCAATTTAATTATCTTTCTGCAGTGACTGAATTGTACTGTTGCAGGACTGGAAAAAATACTTACGCTCCACAAAGTAAGAACTGGCATCAATCTTCCAGATAATCTGACCACGGTGAGAGCCATTGACGCCACGGTTCTTGTAGTCCAAAAAGTTTTCGGACAAGACCTCATCTATAAACAAAGAAAATCAACGGCCTGTTATGATAACATGTATAGCAGAGAGTGAGGCTAAAAATATGCCTTTGGCTTGACAGAACATACTAGAGCTGCTAGACAGCTTGACACCACATGTTGAGAAACCAGCTTTTTCACTCATTTCTATTTTTAAAAAGTGCAGCTCTTCTTAAAAATCACAGCTTTTCCTGGAATGTAAATTAAAAACAACAAAACATCCCTACAAAATTCCTAAAAATGAAAACATTAGCTTAGCACAGATGAAACGCTACCTAGTTAAACATAATTATTGAGCTGTAAGAGAGAACAGTAACAAAAGACAACCCCCCCCCCAGCCTTTTGCACAAACTCTTCCCTTAAACTCCACAGAAAATAGTTAAGTGTAGGCCTTTGTACTACCCTCACTCATATAACCACCGATGATGTGATTATTTCTTGCAGAGTACCACAAAGGATATTTATTTTTGAAGAATCCCACTCACTGGGCTCCTTCACAGTTCTTGGCCTCCAAAACCAAACAACCGACAACACAACGCTGTCCCCCCACACTCTTTCGAGACACCTAGCAGCTGTCAGACTACCAAGCTGATCGTCAGGGAAGTCAAGGAGCATCCTATAAAAATGACTAATCTCTCTAAAGTTGCCAAAAAACAAGGCTGAGGAAGCAACCACCTCCCATGCACGAGGCTGCGTGCGAATAAAAGTGAGGTGAGCGGTGAGCCTGAGGAGCGGCCTTCTAATCATTTACGCGAATAAATGTTTAAGTTCGCTTCCAAATTTCCTCACAGACTGCTTCAAAAAGCTCTTCTCCTGACAGATCCGCAAGCCTTACGCGGTGCAGATGTCAGCAAACACGTCCTGGCCTCCAGGCAAGAGCCTGGTTCTTGACCCTCTTTTATCCAACAGCTTAAAAACCATCCAGCAAGACAGCAGCGCAGCCTCAGGGCCGCACTCACCAACTTTCTAGCTTATGCCTGGCTTTCAAGCAAACAAAAATGCACATATTGCCACCATACCAGGCCAGCACTTCAGATTTTGATCTTCGCTAGACACAAACAGCACAGTAAAAATAAAATAACAGCCTGTCAGAGGGGAGCGGGGTTCGTGGGCAGCGGCTGGTTGGAGCCCAAAATGTCCGCAAACTCCAGCAGCTGACACAGCAGCCCAGGGTGGGCCCTGCTGTGGCCTCACTGCTCCAGCGTCAGCAGGATGAAAAGATTTCACATCTGTGCCCTGCCAAAGCAAAAGGCTGGGATCTCTACCTCGGAGACTGGCCAGCAACCTCCCGGATTCTTCCTCTCAGCAATGAGGGCAGTTTTACTTTGAACAGAGATTTGTACAAATGCACTTGAACCAACTCAACCCTGCTACGGAGACGAGCCTGGGTGGTTGCCGAGGCCCGTTTCTGAAGACGATTACATTAAACGTCACCCTAAAAGCAGAGGGAAAATGTGAACCACTCAATCTGATGTTAAAACACATCAACTGTAAACGCTGTAAAGCACTCGCTTTATCATCATGAGCAAACAAAGATGACGTGACTCAAGAGACACCACGCCTGAAGACAAGACTGGTGGTGTGACCAACTACACAGCAGAAGAGGAAGCCCGATGGAGAAAGCCAATAAACTCAAGTGACTTACATATTATTAAATTATCTATATGTTAAACAACGTAGACCACTAAGTTGAAGGAAATTACACTTTCACTGAAACAATAAAGCAGCGAGCAGATGCCAGTGTTGTCATGCTGATTTTACATAGCCGGGCTCTCAAAGGAGGAGGTGGGCTACCAACACTGAACTCCTTGGTGCCACTCTCTTGAGGGATTTACAACAGAAATCCTTTTAAAGAAGTCGTTAATGACTGCAGTGGATAATTATAAATGGCACTGCTATCTACAACAGATGTTCCCTTTGCTGACTTGCTAGTTGTCAGTAATTATTTCACTAGCTGTGTTTCGTGCTCTGTACTGAGGTGGTAATCGTTCGGCACATTCACATAGTACGTCTCTGTGGTAGCTCTTCACTGGTAAAATCCTCTGGTATGATTTCTGTTCTTCCTGTGTACTTTATCACTGGTTGTGTCTTCTTTTAAATGCCAAATTAAGTATAAGAAAAGGGCAGATAAGTATACACCATTGCTCTCAGAGCTTTGGCTTAATAATGACTACCTTCAGTAAAGGACATTCTTGAATACAGATTTACCCAGAATTACCCACATCATAAGGGGGAAGTAAGAACACATACACACACACAAGGAGATTTAAAGCTATGAAGCCTTTTGCTTTGGCAAGGAAAACATTTTATACTTAAAGGTGAGCATGCGCTGAAACATCGCACTGAGACGGAGCCTGGGAACTCTGCCCAGCCCCTTGCCCCAACAGGACACAGAAATCACCCCTCAGCTCAGGCATGCCATGCTCTGGCTTCATCACTTGACATGTTTATTTGTCATGTTTAGTCTCTGTAAGCTGCTGGAGATTCTCCAATGCCTGCCATGTCATTAAGATATATGGGTAATTACTGTTCCTCAAGATATATTGTTTATAAAATACTATGCTTGCTTCAGGAAGCTTAGCTGAGCTAAATTGGGTGGCCTTGCGTAAGAAATCGCAGACATTTTAGGCCAGAGTTTAGGAGCACAAGAGATGCCAGAATCTTCATATGTAGCTCATGTTGGGGCCAGCTGGCACTTCCACTGCGTTAGCCCTTGTCTGCTTCCTGCAGCTGGCACAAAAGGCAGCGTCAACTCCGCGTTATGCAGACTCTCTGATTTGACAGAGATGTCGACATATGCCCGCCCATACCCAAACCAAATCACGCTCCTATTGCAAGCAGAGCCAGCAGGGATGACTGCAGAGAGCCCTTTCCTCCTTTTTGTTGGAAATGTGCAGGAAGCCTGGAGCATCAGGCCTAGGAAAAGGGCCGCTCTCTGTCCAAGGCAGAAGACCCCCCACCCCAGGGAAGGGGTAAGCAAGCTGGGCTATGGTCACAGCTGACAGGTGAGACCACGGGAAAGCTGGAACAAGCTGCTCACACCGAGTAGCATCTACACGCTGCCTCCTGCCACAGAGGTGAGAGACAGGGGGGTATGGGAAGGACAGCATCCAAAGCAAAAGGTCAGGTCACAAAGCACAACAGGGAAGAGGTACACCTACATGGAGCCAGTCACACGCACACAATTTACGGACAGCAGCCACTGATGAAATACAGGCTCAGGCAGTAGAAAGGATATTTTTGTATGAGTTTATGCAGTCTGCAGGTCACCCCAAATAGAAGCAGTGGAGCCTTTGAAGACATTTTTGTAAATAAAACATACTTACATATGTCATGATTTAGAAATCTAGTAGGTAGAGCCTTCTCACAGACAGATGTAAGCCCTGTCTGCCTCTTTTGAAAAGCTAAGCACTTCCTTCTTTCCAAAGAAATAAAACTTATTTTGAGTCCAGTAGAAATTCACGGTAGTTGAGATTTTTAAGTCTGACAAATTTCAGCTCTGGAAAGATACATGCAGGTCCCAAAGGGAAATCTTCCTCTTTCAGTTTTTGAAGGTATGTATTTTTGGAAGGTGTAAGATAAGAAATAAATATCCCCCGGCAAGCTAAAAATAGCAGTAGCTGAAACTGGTCAGGAGGTTGGAATGTATGAATACGCCTGATCAAGCTGTTTGATGTGGCAGATGATACTATTTCCAGGCATGCTATGGCCATTATGCGTGCAGCATATGGACAAAGAAAACTGTGCATGTGAAATACACAGCTGCTTGTGCACTACATATATGTGCACGTGTGTGCACATACGTATGGCATGAATTTTGATAAATATAAGTGGATAGACGATACGGTATGTTAAAGAGTGTGTGCGAAGGAAAACAAATTATATTTCATCTTTCTACTGAGAATCCCTTTGACAAAGGAACTGACCTTAAAAACAACGTTGCATCTTAACTCCCGAAGGTAAATGGTGAAAAGCTTCATTTCACCTCCACATAAAACGGAGAGCACAGTTAATGCTGCTCCCTTTCATGTATTTCAGCCGGCAGCTAATGGCTTTTGACATTTTTCCAATGAAGCATTGTAATGCATCTCCCTCTCTCTATTTTTGAAATGAGATTAACCTTTAAACTACCTCTCTGCTTAGTTGGCAATCCACTGCACAGCCTGGGTTTGGCCCCGCTTGGCCAAAAAGCAAACACTTTGCAGTTGCTCTCAGAGCTTCGGCTTCATTTCCCTGGATTGTAAACAGCTAATTAAAAGAAAGTGTCAGATGGGGGAGCGTTTGGGATATGCTGCTCTTTGAACATCATCAGCTGGTCCTGGAGCTGGAGAGAGGGCTGGTGAGGGCATCTAAGACAGGCAGCCAGGAGACTCTTCTCTCTGCCTGCTCTGGGGCACACAGAGGTGCCAGTTGCCTCTTGCTGGTGAGATGGAAGGCGGCCGCAGACCTGGGAAGCTACACAAGGACAGCAGTAGAAGCAAGCAGTCAGAGGAAGCTGAGAAGGTGATGCATGACCAGGCGCCAGGCAGCCAGGGCCTGAGCAGCAGCCAGAAAGACCAAGGCAAGAGAGAGGAAAACATTAGCAACTGTTCTGGGGACCAGCAGCAATTCTAATGGACTGCTTGTCCTCACTGAACCAGGTACCTCCAAGCACAGCCTTATACTGCTAATAATACTCTGTGCTGTCAGTTCTGTGCTGAGTGATCCCAACATGCTTTATAAGCACTAGATCTATAGAGACATAAAGAATGACAGCCACCAAAGGAAGCTATCTTTCAGATGAAAGACAGTAACCCATTGACAATAAGCACACTGTTCCTCAGAGGAATTAGGGGAAAAGTTGATAAAGGCGACCCTTCAAAAAGATCTGTAAGAAATGTAATGGGGACTTCAAGTGCTGTCATCGGCCTACACTAAGCAGACAGGACCTTGGTATTTGAAAGCTTGCTCGAAATTCCCACGAAGAAGCCAACAGTCAATACAACTTCCTCAGAAGGACTGAGGGAGTTCTAATCACAAATAGCTGAGTGACCCCTTTTGGTCAGTTTGGGTTTTGTTAAGAGGCGGAAATAAAAAACCTACTCCCCTTTCTCAAACAGTATTTTGTTGATACATATGATCAGGCTACACATTCTCTCCACATTCTCCATGAATAACTACAAAATTTAGAATAACCCGGGCTAACTTTAAAGAAGCAAATAAGTAACATGAGACAGGAACACAATGTCAGACAGGTCTCTGAACTTGGTACATGATTCAAATCTCTTATCCATCACCAACTTGATTTAGTACTACCTATTTTACAACACTTGATTTCTATAAACTTAATCTAATTACGGTATAAAAACAGAAGCTACACTTCATGTCTTGATCCTTATGAATAAGAATTGCTGTACTCCTGAAATTACAGGAGGACTTAAGAGTCTTTAGCTGAAAACATTTGCTTTAGCTTGAAATTTAAAAGTGCTTTTGGCCAATATATGTGTCTCTACTATAGTGACATTATGAGGATAGTGAGCAAAATGCTGTTAAAAATAATTTTCTGTAGAAGGAGGCTGAGCTCTGTTTGATCTGTTTTGCAATTTGCATGGAAAGTTGCAGGAAAGGGACATTGTAAAGCACAGAATAGCAATAAAATAAAATTATTTGCAGGATAATGGGTAAGCTTTCAATTTCTGATGTTTCTTCTCTTACCAACCCCAGTTTAACACCTGAAGAAGACAAAACGATGACAGCAGCCTCTACAATTCACAACTGTAGCCTGTAGTTCAGTTGTGTCAGGCCATTCCAGTGTTTCATTTTGCAACCCTTTTAGCATTGCAAAATTCAGGCCTTGGAAACTGTGCTTCTGAAGAGTTGCACAATACCAGTGGCCATCATCCTGCAGGAGAGAAGCTATTAATGAGCAACGTATGCAGGAGATGCAGATGCCCATTTCTTATTTACAAAGATACCACTGTAAAAAAAAAAATTCAATAAAAATTTCACAGATAATGGCTATCATTATAGGAGTCAGTAGGAACATTTCCACTGACTTCAGCATATCCAGATCCAGCTCTAATGTGGATCAAAACTTCACCATCAATTCATTTGGCAATTTTTCCTGAAGACATTGAAGATGCTGCAATTTACAGTTAGCATACCTACTTCTATAGCTTCTTAGGGAGAAGAATTCTGGAAAATAAGAGCCTACTCCTTAACTGATGCTGAAAGCTCAGTCCTTGATCTAAGAGCTATGCACATGCTTTGTTTTAAGAACATGAACAGTTCCATTTTAATCCCACAAAAATTAACCCCCTACCTAGTCAAACAAAAGGAAACTGGGGAGAAGAAAACGCGAACAATGAGTGGAGAACAGCAGTGAGAGGAAGACATAGTAAGAGAAACACCAAAGGAATGTAGGGGGATAGAAGACCATAAACTGTAATAAACCAGGGACAGTGTTGGCAACGTTGCAGCAATTCTTGGTCACTGAGGGCAGAAGATGCCATCCTATGTAAAACTGCTCCAGGCAGGAGCATGGAAGGCAGGCATGGTGGGCTTAAAACCTGAACAGAGAAAGAAGTACACATAAAACCCAAAAGAAACCTGTCATCCACTTTCAAAATCAAGGAGTTAGAGCTTTCAGCAAAACACTTCTACCTTTGAACATCTAGCTTACTTTCACAGCCATCTGCGGCATTATCCTTTACTGCTTCAGGAGCCTCCAAGTTACTGCTGGGAGATATACTTTCATGACACTGATACCACTAAAAAAAGCAAACAAGCCTGTCAATTACAGAGACTCTAGTAAATCTCGAGGGTGTTATGCCTATAGGTTTTCAGAAGGCTCTGAATGAACTGTGGATCCAGCTCTCCCTCACTGTCCTGCCCTCCTTGCACTTGAGCTAACCCCAGAGTCTGAGCTCGGATGCTGGAAGGACTTCCCTCTCCTTCCCTGCAACAGTGAAGCCACTGGATAAAAGTGGAGCTGATGGCAACCTGCCCTGTTCTTCTATGGTATCCTTGAGATGTTTGGGATCTGTGCTCCAGCACAACACATCCCTCATCTATTTCTCTTCAGTAACCACAAATTTTCTGCTGGAAAGGCACATAGAATGAAGGAAGTGAAGAACTGAGCTGGGGCTTGGCAGTAACAGCTTGTGGGGGCTTAAAAAACCCACAGCAGATTATTAAGTTGTCATTTGGTTCTGCATACACTTCAGAGTGGGACAGTATCCACATAGTTCTCCTTGCTTATGCTGCTCTGCCTGTCCCAGCTACAGACTTCTGTTTTAGAACTCCGCACTGCCAGATCTATTCTCACCACTGCAGCAGATGGGCCACATCTGGCTTTCAGGACAGCAACAGCTCTACTTCAGCTATGCATCCTACAAACTTCTCCACAATTCATAACAGCCAGCTTGCATGCAGAACTGAGGACAGGAGGGAGGAATCCAAACAAAGATGATCATGACTGTCTCAGTGCATTCTGAAAAACTGAAGCTATGCAATTTGCAGTGAGGTACAACATGTAAGGGGTTTTTTTTCTTCTTTTTCTTTTTTCTAATATAACAACAGTTCCAAAGTTCTCACTATCAGTGGAAGCCTCCCCACCAATTACAGCTCCATTTAGAAAACGATGATTAGGAGAAAACAGGGCACCCATGAAATTTGCTGGAAGATACTAAAATAAGAGATGCTGCAGGCCCAAGGCTGTATAAAGACATGATACAAAGGGACATAGGAAGATCTGAAATGTGAACAAGGATGACACTTGTCCAGGTTAGCAATGTTCATTATACAGGGGGAAAATAATTCGCAGGATTTGAAAAATGGGCTTATAGCAATGTTGAAAGAAGTAACAGAAGACAGTAAATTAGACAGGCATTTGTAATCTGATGCAGGAGCGAAAAAAAAAATAAATCAAAAAACCCAAACACAACTCAGAAGTGTGCACTGAAGCACCACAGTGCAAAGATATCTCTTGAGAATCTGGAGAGATTTTATCTGAAAAATGGTATTTGATTATAAGCTTATTAAAAAGTGGAAGGTCTCCAGTAAAGAAAAAAAAAGTCTTTAGAGCTGAAGAGATCAATGGATGAGAAAAGATTACAAAAGCTAAATGCACACACAGTCATTACAGTAGTTGTGAAGGGCAGCATGGGAATGTTCAAATTATGAACAGCCTGTTTAAGTGTTATAAACACTAAGGAGTGAGATTGATTCAGTTTGGTTTAAAAAGCTAAAAGAAGAAAAACATGCTGAAATCCTTCAAAATCCACATGGTTAGCTTGACAACCTCCACAGAACAAATCTTTCTGCTTTAAGCCTCATCCTGCCAAGAATTTTATGTTTGTACTGACCAGTATTTGTGCCATCATTGATTCTACCCGGCCAGTGGTCTGAACGTGCTGCATGGATTATGCTTCCTTTGCAAGATTAAGGCAAAAACCTGGCTTTTGGTGCACCAATATCCCCCACTGACTGCCTTCTTCATACATGCTTTAATGGGTGATCATTAACTGGCTTCATTATCAGTCTGGGCTGCACAGTGATACAGGCCCTCCTTGCACAGCACAGAGGCAGTTTTATTCATGGGCTTAAGGACCCTGGAACTCGCTGAGAAGGCATGAGGCTGTTGTACTCCATGTCTGCATTACTTTCCCTCTCCTGATATTAAGGATGACAGCTGAAGCAGAAAACTCTTTTCCACCCATTCACCTAGAAAGATGTTCATAATAACACGGCCGTTATTTCACGAAGAAACACTAAATGAAAATGTGAATCTCTTGACACACAGAAAACACCTCTGCCACATATTACAGATATTTAAGGAAAAGACCTATCAATCTACAGGCTTCTTTACCATGTCTTCCCTAAAAGACCACAAAACGCAACCGCACTGCACTAACCCCTCCACAGCAGCTTTTCGGGGCGTTGCTGCTAACAGTGTTAACACCACAGAGATGATGGAGGTGAACCTCTGAAGCACTGAAAGGGAGAGCGAGTCAGAAGCCATACGTGTTGGAAATATTCAGAGACCCTTGAATTTAAGTGTTGACTTTTACCTACTTTTAAAGGGTTGGAAGAGGCAAAAGCTAACTGCTTGTGTCACGCTTGGTGGGTCTGGAAACAGCGTATCCTCATTTCATCCGGCCGAAGCGCTCCACCACATACAGAAATGGGCAAGGCAAAATGGGACTCCATCTGAGAAAGGGAAGTCACTCTCACTGGATCCAAGAGCAGTCAGGTGAATGCAAGTCAGACTGGAACGAAAAACCAGTACCGCTGCACAGATATATCTGCCAAGGCCTAATACCCTCTCTGTTCAGCATTTGTGCAGGCTTTCTATTGTTGGTTCCTTTATGACAGGTTTGCTCCTCTGACACTTTCTGTTCCTGAAATAGTGCTGTGCTTAGTGAAAGCTGTCTGGCCACTGGGCACCTCTGTTAATGTTTCACAGAGAGAGCAGAATTGAAGGTGTCGAATGAAACTTAACTTGCTGAGGTGATCACAGCTGGACTCAGCCACCACCTCCAGCCTGGCAAGAGACCCAACTACAAGATGATCTACTGAGGAGAAGCCCAAAGACCAGAGAGAGTTTCTCTTCTGGAGACCATAAACAGACTGGGAAGATGGGTAATCCCAGGACAGAACAAATCCAAACATCAACAAAATTCACTCTAAGCAGGCACAACTGTGCAGAGCTTTGTTTTACAGGTAGCTATACCTGAAGCAGAGAGGCAGAGCAACCATCCAAACACACAGAGCCTGAATTGGGGATTAGAGCTGTAATGCAGGGACCTGCAACTTGTAGCCTTATATGAACATCACTGTTTCTAACATCTTCCACCTCTGCTGGCAACGTGAGACACTTTCTCTTCCTATGCACTGGATGCTTGGTAAAATAGCTGTACAAACAAGTTCTGATCCAAGTCTGATGGTAGGACAAACGTAGATCTTTCCACTTGCCTCAGTGGGCAGTACAGCAACACAAGGCCCTCTAAGCCTAAAAATCAAGCTGGAAAGTGCTTAAACAAATAGTTAAATGTCTTCTTAACAAATAGTTTTAAAATTAGATTTGTCAGATTGTGGTGAATTGCCTTTTGGGGGAAAAAACAACTTCAAAGGCTGAAACAGAGGAGGAAAACACGCTGGTTTACAGCTAAATAAGGTCAAGACATTCCTACTCACATATACTCGAGAGGAACTAGTCTGTCAAAAGCCAAATATAGACAGGAAATTGGACCCTACAAGTTTTGTGTATGAAGAAACTTAATAAATAGCCTTAAAGTAAAAAAAAAAAGTTTGGCTTTCTCATAAGGAAATGCTGAAAGAAAAAAAGTCCCCTGCATACGAGTAAGAAGAGTATGATGTTAATTATACCCTGATAAATTCCCACCATCGGCATGCACAGATACTGGAGTAAACCATTCTTTCAAAAGCTTGGCTTAAACATTTCTCATTAGCTACTCTACATCAGATATGGAGATGATGACAGAAGTGAAATCTAGTAGCAGCTAAAAATGCTACTGCAGTAATTATGAGATAGCTCTTTATCTACAGGCAGCTGCCAGCAGTCCACATTAATTTATCTAAGAGGCTTCATACTGTAGCAAACAGTAATAGTAAGTAAGATAACAGAGAGAAAAAGCTTTGAGATAAATAACTGCAAATACTTCATCTGTCTTGCTCTAGCCACTAAATGAGAGTTCTTTTTAAAAAAATATACAAACACGCTGTCATTATTCATAGTTTTGTTTTCTTTTCACTCTTTTTCCCAACGTGCGTTTTCTTTACACGTCGCTTTCCTGCAAACAAAACGTGAATTCCAGAGGTTTTTAAATAGCAACGGAGCTGTGTTGTGTTCAAATTTATCAGAGAACTCTTGAATGTTTACATGTATTTTTGACTGTGGATATGTTTCTGAAAGGCTGCTGATGTTCATAATACTATAGTTCTCTTGGGGGAAGGCAAAAGCACGTCTCGAGTGACTTGTTGCAGAATTGAAAGGTTCCTCTGCATAGCTCAGAGCTGATCTATAGTATATACGAGGGGAAGCTGGAACAGCTCTAGAGTTCAAGCTTAGCAGGAATGCAATCTAATTCCTACTCCTGAAGGCACAGTATGTCTTATATACCCAGGAAGGCTTGTTATTCAAATACCCACATTTTTTGTCATCTTGCCACGGTTAATCTTGAAATGCATCAAAGTAATAATGTCTATATTTTAACAGAGTCAACATTTACTATTCTCCCTTCAACTAAGGAGTTTTTCTATGACCCTTCATCAAAACAACGTAGGTGAGGATCGGTGTTTCCATGCAGCTACAGAGTGGATATACTCAATCCTATTTTTTACTATGAGACACACGACCATCACTTTTTTTACAAGAGACTGACTGGCTGCCTAGTCCACTTCCTAAGACCACGAGCAAAAGTTAACTCTGATAATAATAAATCCAGCTTTCACCTGTTTCTGCAAAGACTGTTTCCCCATTGGCCACCCTTAAGAATATGCACATGAATAGAAGAGGAGAAAAAAAAGACACCTTGTGGTTAACGGAGCTGTGGCTCCTTCACGTGAGTAGCAAGCAGCCAGAATTTCCATACAGAGAGGACTCCCATAACTCCTCTTTCAGACTACTTGAATCTTCGAATAGAACTCAAAAATGCCCTATGGCATCAAAACGCATGGGCTCCATGATTTTTGCCCCTTTTCTTTTGGAAGCCTTTTATATCATCTGTATTTCCCCAGACTTGGATCATCTATGTTCTGAAGCCTGCAGTTTATTGGGTATCATCAACATTTTAGTGATGGCAGTGGTGGTGGTGAGAGCAGACTACCTTCTACACATTTCAAAACCAACACTCACATAAAATTCTGTGGAGATTTTTTCCTAGAATACCAGAATGGCAATGATTAAACTCCTCACAGGTGAGAGCTGCTTTCTGTTCTGCTTTGTGCAGTCCCTTCCTGGGGTACCCAGGAATACCAAATACAACTCTCACGCTCCTAACGCTGAGTTTTAAGAAAATCCACAACACACTGCCTGATACCCCACGGGTGAAAACAATTTCGTAGTTCTCAGGACTCACCACGATATTACACATTGCTACGTTCAAACCTTTCTGCTCAAACGTCACGGACCCAAACCACCATGAGAAGGAGTGGGCTATATCCCCAAGCTGGCTTTGAGACAAACACTAGAACAACCAGCAGCAATGCAATAGTTAACAGTGTTGCCAGGCAAGTGGTAATAATAGGCTTCAACACTAATCCTCTGATGCACAGAAAAGCTCATAGTTTCTTTGGCTCTCTTGCTCCAGCCAGGCTAAATGCAGACACCAATCTAAGCCATGAGGGATGTCTGGATCTCCTGCCCCAGTGGATCGGTCACAAACATTGAATGCAAGATGCATCAGCATCTGGCATTTTATTTCAGGTCAGAAGCATGCTTTTTTAATGACCCGTCCCATTGTCCCCACTTTGTCACCACCAAACTGTGCGATGATATTTGGGCACAGAAACTCAACTCTGTCTTGATGAAGCTAAACTGGAAGATGGACTACAGCAATGTAAGGGCATTCAGCATGCCAGATCACACTGTTCTAAAGCCAAGACACTGAAATGCAGTTAGCAGGTGTTTGATTCTACAGACCCATTCCTACTGGTTCCCCCTGCTTTGTCAATGTGGACAGAGCCACAGGGACAGTCACCCCCCTTAGATTGAGTGTTTTCTATGTCAAATAAACAATAAAAACCAAGTAATCTTCAGAGTCTCCCATGTTTCTTTAAGGGAACCAAAACACCAAAGTTCACCTTGCATTACAGTTTGGGAGGGGAGGAGCAGGAAGAGGAGAAGGGAAGAGAAAAAAAGAGAAAAAAGGAATGAGGAGTGCTGCTGCCTGCTATTTCCTCAGTTATCTAAACTGGGAATCAGAGAGGCTGGCAACAATGCACCTTCAAAGGCAACAGGGGTCAACTGTTTGCTTCTCAGGGACTGGAGACACTATTCATTTTCCATTTGGCAGTGGTGTTCTTGGAACAAGCCGTTGCCTATTGCCATTAAGGCCAGGCTTTCAGCCAGCAGGGGCAGGGATACACGTCATAATTTGCACTTCTAATTTACTGCTGTATCTGGAGCAAGAGCCTGTTTGATATGGTAAATTAAGCAGGAGTAACAAAGTAGATCTTTCTTTTGCCCAGTTAAACCTCTGTGTGTCCAGGTTACCTGTCAAAAAAAATTTAAAAAAAAAATCAGAATGTGTCTCTACAGCCCTTGATACAAAGTCTGAGCTACGAAACCTGGCTGAACAACTTCACTGAACGTGAAACTGCTCCATGCACTTTTTGTAGACTGCAGCCCACCAGAAGGGACACTTTCCTTCTTCTTAATGAAGCAAGAGAGTCCTCCGTGAGTGGCCTGAACTACTGCAGAATGGGCTTACAGTATTTCTTAGTGCCTAGTAGTGGGGGCTGCTGTACCTTCTCATCTGTTCCAGTTAAACACTAAACAGCAAGCTTAATTTTACATTTCAGAAGCCTGCTTTTCCTTTCAAAGCTGGGTGTTTTATGAGGTTACTCACAGGAACAACTACTGCAGCCTGGCATACTGTACTGGCTCCACTCCATTCCCACCGTGTCCTAAAGAGCCACTCTCATGTTCCCCTTTTCCCAATCTCTCCCAATACCATGAACTTGTTTTCCAATACCTAACACTGTACCACCAGGGCTCCTCTACAAGCTCAGTCCTCCCATCCAGGAGTATCTCACACCCTCTATGTTGCCAACAGCTGTGTTCCCAACACCCTCAGCACGTCGCCAAGCCTCTAGTTTTATCCACTTATGCACTTAAGTCGTAGTTCCCTACAACACACCCTGTGATTCTTCCAAAAGCCCAACTGGCAGTATCATTTGCTTTACGTGGTTTTGGTTTCCTATCTGGGCAAGATGAAACAGTGCTATTGGAACTAAAACACCTGCTTGGTGTTAGACACACTTATCCAAACAGGTAAGAAATGTGTTTTACCAACAGTTCCCTTTCATGAAGGTGCCAACTGGAGTTTGTCATCTTTACCAAGTCACTGGTTTTCAGGAAACATTTAAGAACTTCATACTTTTAAGACATCTAATCCACAGAGAAATGTGTCTGAAACTGATCCACCATATTCAAGCTTACCAGAGGGCAAAGAAATAACACAAACTTCAGTCTAAGCAGCAGGGCTATTTCCAGAGGAACCAAAACCAGGTTAAAAAAATGCTAATTTTATACTGAAGTGAAACAATCAGGTAAAAGTGGATTGAAACCATTTATTATTACTCTTATGTGGGGTTGGATTTACTGCATAGAGATGCCAAAAATATGTTAATGCACATGTCTGAATACAGCTTCCAATACACCAGAAAAAACGGGGAAGCTTTGGGACAACTCCAGACTGCCTCAGTCTATAATTATTGTTCGTATCAAAATATCCTTTGGCTATACAGAAAAAGGCATCCTCTTTCACAAGGCTTTTGAATGATTCATATCCTTGACTTGTAAAACCTCTCATCTGTCACAGATTACTCAAGGACTCAGGAGGAAACCCTGGAAATATTATGCTGTCTTCATACAGGAGGTATTTTCCCAAAATCCAAAGGGTTTTAAAATGAAAATACCTTTCCTTTTTTTTTTTTTTTTAAAAAGCCATCAGCAGAAAACCTTCTCGTATACCTGCTGAATTAAAACAGAGCCAGGACTGCAACCAGCAACTCAAAAGCAGAATAAAAAAAATCCCATCATACATAAACCCACTTAAAGACTACATTGAGTGGAGCTGTATCAGCTCATTATTACCATTAGCCCGTATTACCCTAATGACTACAACCACAAAAAGCAGCAAGAAACCCAAAGGCAAGGGGGTAAGGGGGACTTACCTATGAGATACATGCCAATCCAGTCCCCCGCATCCACTTCCTCCTTGATGTCCCAGTATATCACTAGGTCCTGCGAATGCCCGATGGAGTAGTAGGAGCTGCTGACCATCAGGGTAGACCGGCTGTCCGAAGTGACAAGGTCTGTGTCACTGGTAGACCTAGGAATGGTGACCGTCTCATGGGAATTGTTCCTGATGTCCATGTTATGGAACTGGTCAGGGTTATAGCTGTATCTGAGAGGCTCTTTGCACCGGCGCCGATTTTGTGAGTTCCTAGATGGAGACGCCATGGCTGCCAGGCCCAGGAACCTGTTTTGGTACAGATTCTGTGAAGAAAAAAAACCAAATGATAGTATTTACAGCATTATTCATTTTTCAGTGATGTCAAAGCTCAGGAAAAGTAGTTCATCAGAATGAGAAAGCAGATTTTTTTTTTTCCATCTGGCTCTGCAAAAAAGAGGCATGAAAAGGTGCAGCAGGAAACATAGCACTAAATCAACCCCTACTCCATCATTCTTACCATGAAAACAAGTGTTAAGAGCAAGCCTTGCACCACCGAGCTCAGCAACAACCAGCAGTGTGTGAGGAAATTAATAGTAGCTGGCTTCCTCCATGTTAATGCATGCATCCAGACACAAGCATCAGGGCTATCAAACTGCTAGACAGCCAGTCTCTATCAACATCAGGAGACAGTCTTCCCACTTTTGGGGCCCAGAGTTAAGTCTTCTCCCCAGTAATTCTTGTTACACTTGCAGAGGAATCTTTCTTAAAGCGCAGTTGCCCCAGAGACCGTATTCCATCTGGAGAGTCTGTTTAGCAGGCAGTTAAGAGCTCTTCCTCCCTGCTGGAGATCTGAAGAGAACAAGCCATGACAATGGAGTTATCCCCGTTACCACAACAGAGATGTCTTCACCGAAGCGTAAACACAAACTAAGTGTAGCGCTGTCACTCGGTACAGCTGATAGCTTCTGATGCTACTGCTCTGGCTTTTGGAGTAGGCTGAGACACTATGCACAACCTCTCTCCTAGGAATTTGGGAATGCCCCAGACACTTAATGGGAATCCAGCAGGTTACTACAGAGTAGTCATCACCCTAGTAGTTCAAAAAATATTTAAATTCCAACCTATCCTGCTTCCTCAAGGCAAGCTGAATGACTTGTACAAAATGCATCACGATGGGTGAGTTAAGAGCTCTTGTGAGCTGGCAGATGGAGAATGCGTAAGTTATGACTAGCTTAAACTCTGATGTGAAGACATGCTCTGATACTGATCAAAACACTGGTTATTCCTTACTTCTGTGCTGCTTGTTTTTCCCATTCTCCTTCCCAGCTTTCCCTCTTCTCTCCCTGCAGCTCTGCTATTTCAATCACTCAGCTTTTCATTATTCATTAGCCTTCCATTATGCGTCTGTTGCCAACCATGCTGTCAAGTCCGTTGGATACGAAACCAGACAGCTTTCCAGTATGCTATGAAATGCTTTTCACATGATCAGAAGTCAAATCATCCTTTTGAACTCCAACAAATTAAGTGGAAGAAAAATCACAGTTCCTTTGTCCAGCCAAGCAGTTATTTAACCCAGGCTTTACTAATGCTGTGGTAGCACAGAAGAACCGTAAATTCTGGAAAAATAAAATTTTTCTTATTAATACCAATTTTGGGGCATAATTAAGAGATCTGTTATCGTCTCTTAGGATGCCATTGCATAAAACTGTACAGAGAACAAAAAATTCAACTGGCACGTCGGTACCCCTGTCATATGCTGTCACTTCACAGACACTGCCATACAACGCTTACAATCCATTGACCCAAATCCTCACTTACTGCATTAAATAGGGTTTATAAGCAAAAATAGCTCAGTGGGAATGTCACACCTTGTAGTAAAGTGCTTGCAAGATTGAGGCTAATAATGCAAAAGGCTACATTGGAGATGTGGGAATAGAAGGAGGAGGGAAGCGGTACATAGCGTCGCATTTGCTATGCGTCGAATCACCACTTTGCTGCTTCTAACAGTTACATTTATTCACTGTTTGAAAAGAGAGTTCACGTCGTAGCATACAGACCAATATACCCTGTCAACAGAAAAGGCATCTGTTGTGGGGTTGGTTTTTTTTTTTTTATCAAAACCCAGGGCCTCACGTGCTGTGAACATCTTATAATCGGGGAAGCACTGGTGGACAGGCACAACCACCACGCTTTAGTCACTAACTGGGAATGGGTCAGAGTTTCTGCCACTTAGCAAAGAAGGAATCTGCTGTCACAGCAGCACCCCAGACAACTGCTGTTGGCTTTATAATGCTGAGAGAGCAACATGAAGAACTTCGAGCCCGCTCTTCTGGATTACTCTGTACCATCAACATGGGTACCTTCACTCAAGGCACGCTACTCAAAAGCTGCTTCAATTCAGAGGCAGACATTTTCTTTCTGGTGACTAATTACTCCTGGGAGTAGTGGTTCTGCAGATACCCTCATTTTTGGATGTTAATGGGCAGAGAGTATTAACTGTCTACTCTCAAATTCAATTAGATGTAAACATTTATTTTTTTCCAGCTTCAGCATGACTTTAAGCGGTTTTAATGAAAATGGTCAATCCATCACTACGTCCTAATTCCCTAAGTTCCCATTTTCCCTGTATGTTGATGCCAATGGAGCAAATGGTATAATCTGAAAGCAACACAGAAGGCCACAGACTCTAGAAATCCGAGTCCCTTGTACTTCCAGCATCGATTCTACACAAATACATTAATCTGGAAAAAAAAAAAAAAAAAGAAAAAGAAAATCCCCAAACTGAAAAAATCCCAAATGGGACAGCAGTCACACAATTATCTGGATTAAATAACGGCATCAAAATACAAGCATGGCTATATGAATAAAGAGAAAAGAGGTTAGGAAAAATAGCTACTCCCCATTTTATTACCAGCTTTGCATATTTTACGTGCAACTGTTTAAAGCAAGCGCACAGCCCCCAAGCCCGGCTGATAGAGCCCTGGCCATAGTAAGGCAGCTTAAAAAGACTGATTCCAAAAGACATCAAGAGGATGTCTGTGCAATCTGATCCATCATAAATACCTAGTATATAAAATATATATATTTTTAGAGGCTTCCGATTCGTATTTATTTTCTCTATCCCTGGGCAGAGATGTGTACGCTGTTAAACACTAAGCTATACTCTCATACACAGTGTAAATTATAAGGCAAGAACAAAGAACAGCCAGATGTTGACCCAACAGCACAACAGATTAAGCTTGTCTGTCATCAGAACACCCACCCCCATCTCAAAACAATCACTCCATAGCTATTTCTACAGTCAGTCTTTCCAGGGGTGTTTCCACCTTGGACTCTGTACCAAGTGACCCCCAGGCCTCACTTGCTCATCTCCTCTCCTCATTGTGGTTAGTGGTGAGGAGAGCCTTTGCTGATCAGAGCATCTCTGCATGTAAGAGGAAGGATGGGTTCTCATCACACACAAAAAGGTGAAAACCTTTGTCTCGGATTATCAGATTTTTGTCCTAAAAGGGCCCACCTTGGCATATTTAAGTACATCGTGCATATGTTGTGTCCAACATGTGAGCTCAAGCTTGTCCTAAGTTAAGGATGTCAATATTGCATTGATGACTGATGCACCACTTGGCTATTTTCTACGGCTGGACTTATCTGGGATGGCAGGGATGAGCCGAGAAGCATGTACAACGTTTCAGTTATACCAGCAATGTCCAGTTAAGGTTAGTTTTTGACACCTGAGGGAGCAGATGCAAAGATCTTGCCCTTTACATCCCTCATTTGGACATACATAACACGCAATACAAGGTACAAAAGTTGTTTTCAGCTTATTGTAGACAACTTTTAAATTAACACGTTGTCAGAAATGCAGATATCACTACTGGTGGAAAACCCATAGCTTTTCTACTGCTATCAGTGACTCTAGCATAAATAAGCATTTACTCCAGAAACAGCACTTTTGTGTACAGCCAGCCATGGCAAATAAGTACTTAGGCATAAAATATTAGCTTGCTAAGCAAAAACTAACTGAAGGGGCATTCTTCCCACCTCGCTGGCACTCCCTCTCATTTTCACCAAGTGCTGGAAAGCTTTCTCTCTAAAGACCTACCAGCCACGTAAAAGTCCTACTTAAAATGAGATTTTTTTGGAGGATTACCTGTGGGCAGAACTTGTCTCTTGTTTATGTCACTTAGCCCATCTAAATGCGATTGCAATCCCTAACAAGGGAAAGTAGGAAGGAGCAGTCAAAAGGTAATGACAGATGAGATCTGATTGTAAGGAAAACTGATCTCAAAAATGTACACACAGAAAACCAATGATCAATAAATACCAAGAAAAAAATATTTCAGCGATTTTCATCCCGTGTTCTCTCCCTTTCACACCTCTTCCTTGCCCAGTTCCTGTTTGGCACTGGGACAGCAGAGAGCTGTTGTCACCGGTGCCTTTTCCTTCCCCACCTGGGGACACCGTACCACCTGCCCCCCCAAGACAGGAAGGACCCTCTGGCTGGAAGGCTCCACACCAGGACTGCCAGCTCAGTTTCCCCACGGGTTCCAGAGCTGCTGCTCAGCAGCTTCCCCTGGAGAGCTGTAGGGCTTCACGTTAGGGAGGGGTTTTCTTACATTTGGGATTATTTTAAATCATGCCAGAAAGGCGCATGATGCTTTAGCAATACAGAGCTAAATCTCAGCCAGGCATCTGCAAGGATCCAATCCTCTGTACAGACAATTGAGAGCTGTCTGTTTAGACACTTGGACTGACACCTGTTACCTCCTACTGCTGCTTTGTCAGCGAAGATGTATTTTGGGCAGGTCAGGATGGTGGTACGATGGACTCTTACTGTCCGTACCAAAGGTATTATACGATTGAAATACAACCCATCACTGGAGCACCGCCAGATGAAAGAATTAAAGGGAACAAGGTGACAATATCAGCCAGCGTGACAGCAGGTTCAAAGTGAGACACGTGTAGTTGTTCAGATGTCTGAAAGCATCATCGCAACCACAATTTCAAGGGCAAGTATCAAGAAAGACAGTGAGATAGATTTTTATGATGGGAAGTTTGGGACACAGTACATTTACCCATCTGAAAATTTGACAGGCCAGGCATCAAGTCTGATACCATAGACAAATCAGATGTGGAGTCAGCCTCTTGGTTGCTCCACCAGACATGGAGATTCTCCTGACAAGCTTTCAGCCTTCATTTGCAAGGCTTATGTGTTTTGTAAAAGCCAAGACAGATTAAAAAAAATAATTGGGTAGCCTGGTGAAAGCAATAAGTTATGACAGCAAACATCTTCTGACCATCTTTCATGAAGGTAAGATCAGGTGTATCAACAGGGATATTGTACTAACAGAAATAGAAGGTAGTAACTATCAGTATGAAAGGTTTAATTGGCTTAGTGACAGCCCAGGTACAAACACCCAGAGCAAACTCCTGAGCCTGGGCCAGAAAGATAAGCAGGAAAGCAACAGTGTCTACAGTCCTCAAAGGATGATGCGATGGGACTCCGCAAGCCAGACCTAATTTAACTTGAAGGTGAGCCTACTGAAAAGTCTTTCAGAATGTAAAACTGTTTTATTAGAGCGTAAATTAGAATCAGGTAAGTTCTGAAAGACAAAAAACTCTGCTCTGTTCGGTAGAAGAGAAATAAAGCTGGGTGAAAGCAAAAAGATACAACAATGAATCTCGCTGCTGCTCCTTACAGAGCCGTACTTATCCCTCCACATCAGTGGGTTGAAAGTAGGGCCTAAGTCCTTCCTCAAAGCAAACTATCCAGCTTTTCAGAGCCCTAAAGACTTGAAGGATCTGCACCCTGTTCTTGCCAGCAACCTTCTCACCTCCACTCCCACCACATTCTCTCCATCTTTTCCCCATCTGCCCCCACCCCTAGCCCAGAGGGTCCCCTGGTTGCCACCATTCAGCAGCTTTCAGGGAAGGTACACTCTCCTTCTGTCAAACTCTTGAGCCAGGAAAAGGTAAACAAAGTACACGAATCTCCTCCTTTTTACCCAGGGACAGGCCTCGTAACACAGCATGTGGTACCTGGGCAGGAAACTGTGAACCGAGAGAACATTTGCATCACTGCAGGTGCAGTACAACTGACTATACAAAATACCAGGCAATGCAGAGGTAAGAAGAAATACAGCTCAAAAGCAAGCTGCAATCAAGATTAGAGTTTCAGCTATCATAACTGCCCCCCATCAACCTGCTCCCACCTATCACAGCTATTTGTTTACCATCACGTGAGAAAAAGCCCTTCAGGCGTTTTCGAAGAATTGTCAGTACACATCTTAGCAGAAAAAAGGTTTTTAAATATAGTACAGTCAAATCCAGTAAACATGGGCTAATAGTGCAAGGAGCTATAAAAAATCCTCTCCAAATGGCTCAGCACCTGACTTGCTGAAAACACAAAACTCAACAAGCAAATTGTCAAGCTTGGGATTGGAGAATACTATGAAGCCAAAGAGTTTGGAAAGCACAGACATCTTTGTAGGATCAGGTAATTTACTTGAGAGGTACAAGAATGGTTTCCCAGGGCTTCAAAGGAGTCATTTAGTAGCATGAGGGTGTCACAGGTTTCCATAGTAGACCAACGCCCTTTTCCCTGCAAGATGCTACAGGGCATATAGATGAAACTGCTGCTCTTGGGAAGACTGAAATGAAGGCTGCAAACATTTCAGAGGGCAGCGTGCCATAATAACACTAAAGAACTTTAAGTGCATTAGTCTCAATATTGCCTATCTGTGGCATGATATATATATATATGCCTATAATAAACACTAATCGGAAATCAAAGCCATTACACATCAGCAGTGGGGCAAATGGATGTTATTGGGTAGTTCAGTTTTTTTCACTTCCTGACCTTTGTGTGTTTCCAGTCTCGCTGTGCTATGTTAATGTATCTTCTTACATTTAACAGTGCTTCAGCGATGTGCAGATCGTTGCACAAATTGGAATCAAAATAAAAGAGTTGGCCTCAAGGTCAGGCTGGCAAGATTCAGTGCCAGGGGCTGGGATTGATTCTTGATGCAGGCCTATTAGTCATAAGGCAGCAGAAGCTGGCAGCGCAGTAACCAGAGGTGCTCTTAGCATCGACAGAGAAAATGTACAATTGAGAGCAGTCCACGTTCTCTGAGAGCACTTAACCAATCTCCTTGGCATGAGCAGATGGAAGCTGGAATATGGGGCTGTAATCAGAGGGAAATTCTTGGAGTTCAGAAAAAGAAAGGAAAAAAAAAATTAACAATGCTTTTCTTCTTTCTGGAAGAGTGCTGTCTAACGAACCCAAGAGAACATGCTGAAGGATACATACATCACGCTTCCGACTCCATGACTCCAAGAATTAAGATTTGTACTCTTCTAAGTACATAAGCCAAACAAGTTTGTGAAAAAATTGACATTTTACCAGTTTCAGATGAGATCACTCCAAGCTTCTACACTGCAGAATCCTTATTTCTAGCTCAGAGCAATTAACAATCTTACATTCCACGCGTTTGTGCTGACACAGTGATAATCCACAGTTCACACCAGAAAGCACTGGGAAGCTTCTTCAAGAGAATTCAGCTAAAGACAAAATTATTTTCTTCATTTCTCTTAAGTCAGTAGCAGAAAAAGTGTTGTCTCAGCAGTTTGGCACAGCAAGGGGTAAGAAACGGACAGACTTACCCACTACAGAAAAGATTGTAAAACACTGCCAGTATTTTTGAAGGAGATATTTGGTACACAAGAACAGGCAAACATTCAACGTGGCCTGAACAGAAAAATCTCAAACAGAAAATTGGAAGGGAATAATAAAACTTCTTAAACCAAAATAACATTACGTGTCTCCATTTTGTTCTTTCTGCATTACAAGATTAAAGCAGGGATGTGCTCATATGCTGCTCTCAATTACTTCCAAGCCCGCAACACTCGCCTTTGCTGGTGCTTTACAGTGCACATAATAGGAAACTTGTATTTTTGCCCTGGTTAGTTTTAAGCATCAGAAGCAGGCAGAGAAGCTACTGCAGTACCAGAGGCAGGACAGTGACTACCTCTCAACAGGTGGGAGATGAAGCATTCTTTGGTAGGACAACAC
Organism: Actenoides lindsayi; assembly: GCA_025331215.1. Taxonomy (NCBI): domain Eukaryota; kingdom Metazoa; phylum Chordata; class Aves; order Coraciiformes; family Alcedinidae; genus Actenoides; species Actenoides lindsayi. The sequence goes on from WTSP01017653.1 coordinate 43,362, forward strand.
ACCCTCTCTCAACAAGCATCCTCATGTCCATACAGGCCAGTGGGGACCACACCAGCTTCAGATGTACACAGTCCTAGTGACTGTGGTGTCAAAGACAAAAAATCTCTACTCGTCATCTTTTCAAAACCAAGGGTGATATTTATGAACAACAATCATTGCAAGAAAAAAAAGCAACCATTCTGTAGCAGGCACCAGTACTAGTTTAATCAGCTGTTTAAAGTAGAGAAGCATCGCCCTCGGGAGAGAGTTGTCCCAAAACACCAGTCTATTTAAGAATCATTACTGCATTAACCAGGTCCACTGCACAGCTGGACTCTGCTGGTCTCCCAGGTATGCTACATACTCCAAAAGGGTTTTAGGAGGGAGAAGATAAGAACAGGGACGCTCTTCTCCCCTGCAGGCTAAAACTATTGCTGCTGTTCTGTGAAGTGACCGGCAGAGAGTCCTGAGAAACCCTGGCCACATTGGATGTCCCGTTTCAGGTTCTGCACAGCATATCATCGTAGACAGCACTTACCTGATGGAATTTTTTACAACCACTGGCTTCAGTTCTTCAGGTTCAATGTCTTTAATAGCACCAATGGGGGCCCAGATTGACTCAACTCAAGCTTTTGAGTACTTGAGTCATCTAATTTAGGAATGCGGGTTCCCAAGACTCCCTGTGTACTCAGAGGAGACAGGCTCCTCCTAAAAAAGTCCAAGACTTTCCCAGAGAGGATTCATCTCCACGTCTCTTCATCACCTTTTTAAGGAGTCGATGATTGTTGGGATCCTAGGTTAGGCATTTTAGGTTAGACAGAAAGGAGTCAGACCTGTGTATGAGCCTCTCAAGCTGTAAGGTCTTACATCTAAAGATAAGTGGATAAAGCACTGGGGAGGGTGGTAGAAGATGTGCAGTGTAAGTACACTCAGGCATGTGAAACAGAAACATATGGCATATTAAAAAAAAAACAAACCATACTGAACTACTACCTGATTACTTAAGAACAGTCTGATTTTCTAAGCAACTGTAACACTGCAAACTAGAGGGTACATCCCGAGTAGGTCAAAGCAGAGAAAAGCAACTCAGTACGTTGTATACATTTTACGTACAGGTCCTTTCAAAAGCATAATACCAGTAAACATAGCAGAGGTTTACAGGCAAAACTGAGAAGGTATCTTGCAAAATTTAAGAGACTAGTAATGAAATGATGCAAAGTATGAGTTGCAGAAGGAGATCCAGTAACATACGTTTCCCAGAACTGTCAGGTACAGTCATTTCTCCGCTCAGAAGCATTTCTACATTACCCGTGTATCTCTTGACACAGTCCAAATACTCCTCTGAAAACTTTTTGCAGAAAGACCTCTCAATTTCTTATTATACACGAGTTATAAAAATCCTACCATCGTCTACTATTAAGAATGTTTTATACTTTCCAACATGACACTTGCTCTTCTAAAACCCAAGTTTACGTGACGCGTAGCGTACATCGCTACCAGACAGAAGAGTTGTCTAATGTATTACATAGGTGTGAAGCATAGATGATGTATAAAACACACAAAAAGGGCAACAGAAAGCAACCAAGCACAGATATCAAAAGGGAAGTTTTTAATACTATCCTTCATGCACGAGCATGAATCTTTGCAAACAAAAAGTTCACGTGCGTGTGTATCAAGGGATTTATCCTGCACAGTTCAGATCTACCCTTGTAGTACTCCCACCACCCACACTTCCCTCTCTGCCTGAACACCCGTGATTCAGCACAAACGAATCCATATATACAGACCACAAGATGTTCATCATTGCTCTGCCCTGTGAAGTTTCTGTTGACACCACAAGTGCCATTCCCTGTAAGAGCTGGGCACGGTGTCCCTCCCGCCACTCTATTTCAGGCCATCAGAAAGGTCCCTGTTTGTCTGTGCCACATGCCCAGGTGACCCTGCACCACCTTCTCCTCTTGTCTCTTTATTCTCAGGGCATACCACCTCCTTCTCCTCCCTCATCACTATTACCACTATCCCCTCACTTGTGGGTAGGAAGGGACAGGGTACTTGCACCAGCCATAGGACAGGTACTGGATTAACATGAGGACAATAAATGCACAACTCAGAATGGAAGGAGGCTCTTTATTTTTCTGTCACGGTTCCTTCCAGCTGCCCATAGTGGTTGACCCACACTCCACAGAAAAAAGCACATTTTAAATCTTCTCTTCCATTCATTACTCCTACACTCTGTCATGCTTCTTACCCCAATCTGTACTCCTTTAAGAGAAAAGTTATTTGAAGCATCAGTATCTTACCCTCCTCAGGCAGCTAGGCAGGGCTGAGCCACATAGGTGTTATTAGCAGGCTGGGAGTATTAAGGCCTACACCAACCACTCCTTTGATCTACAAACCACCACCATGGCAAGAAACCAGTCTCTCAAGCAGACACCAGCTTCTGAGCTTGCCCTCAGCTCCATCTTCTACCTTGCAGCGATGCCTGGAATATTCCCTGACATTTTAAAATGATTCGGCAACCAAGCTCCTGTTATTATCACATTACCTCCAGACAAACACAGAAATGCCATCTAGATGAGTGTGCTTGCTTCTGGTAAAATTAAAGGCAAAATTCCCCTGACTTCAAGGTGGAACGAAGTGACTTTGTAAAGCAAAGGAACACCCATAAGAGATGTCAACAGCGGCACTTAGCAAGGGCTAATCCAGACGTGGAAAATCAAAACTTCATATTTTAACTAAAACACTTCAAGCATTTTCATCCGTGCTACAACCTGTTCTGTTGGAAAATACCTTAGAGGAACATGTAAGGCAGCGAGTTGCATTTTAGGGCACCGATCACAGAAACTACTCTGAAAATGAGATCTCAAAACCTAGAAATAAATCTGTCATTTGACAGGTTAGGATTAATTTAAATTATCATCTTTTTAGATTATGATATCTCAATGCTTTTCCCTATGTAATTATATTAACAGAATCCAACACATTTTTCATTTTTTTTTCAAAAGAAAAGCAGCCTCTCCTGGATTTAAACTGGAACATCAGACGCTGAATGATTTTTGACTGCCATCAAAAATTCATCATTACCTCATGGTTTTTGTCCAATGTCACTGGAGAGTAGAATGAAAGTTGCTTGCAAATATTAAAAGTTCAACTGCCACTTTTAAGCATGCTGGCTCTCAGACTGACTTCTTATGTCTATATACTCTTGGGGAGATTATGACAACATCCTACAATCTTTTGTAATTAAATGTTTTAAAAAATAAATATCTAAAGTTCATTATGTGTTTGGAGGAAGTTTTTTTAAATCTATCATAACAAAAGTTTGAGGATCAAGACTTCTTAGTTTGCAGTGAAAAACAGTAAAAGAAAAGTGATTTATGCCTAGTAATGCCTTAGATCCAATATTTTGTTCTTCAAAATAATCCTGACATCATTAAAAACTTAACAGTACTGATAAAACCCACAAAGCATAGTTTAAAGGGTGAGATTTCTCTGCTCCTGGACAGGTAAAACTAGCCTCAGATACCTAACTCCAAACCAGATTGCTACGTACTGTTTTATCTTTGTTAAAAGTTGTTCATGTTTTGATTGTATAAATCACGAATCGCTACTATAACTGTACTCATGAGAAAGCAAAGGAACTGGGAGAACTATCCCAAGAGGAAATGACTAATTCCAGTATTACAGTCGGTAGTTGAGGAACAAGATTCAGATTTTACACAGAGTGTGTGGTGGCTTTAACTAAGGCACAAAAATAATCCTACATGAGAGAACAGAAACCACATTCAGGGACTCTCTTTTCCTCTGGATCACTGTAAGGCAATTCTCAGCTACATGTCAGGGTTTTCTGGGGAACTGCTAGCCAGGGATAGATGAAAGGTAGGCCGGTCATTACTCCCCCTGGAAAACAAGTCTGGACATAAAGTAGATTTTTCAAAGTAGAAGCTACCTAGAACAACTGAAGAACTACGTCAAGTAGATGAAGAGCAGCAAACTGGGGCAGCCTCCTACAAGCAAATGTAAGCACAGAGCAGAGTCAAGCCCTGATGACTACTACCACCACGAGAAACTGGATGTGCATAGAGATGGGCAAGTCCTGCTGTGACAGTATGATTTCCAAACTTCACCCATGCTTACTTTGCAGCTAGTACACCTCTAATAATGAGATATTACTATGTTGTATGGCACCATCATATGTGCAGGTCCACACACATCCTACGTCTGCCCACATTACTGCGTGAGGCTCAAGTTTACTTTTTTCTTTCACCCCAGCACAAAAGGGTGTGTAGTCCTGTGTTCAAAACTTCTCAGGAGAGTATCCAAAGAAGACCAATGTCTGCAAAGGTGACTAGCAAAGTTTTATTTCACTTAGACAAAAGCACGAGAATGGTTCTGAATGAAGGTTCAAGCCAGTTTCAATTAATTTTAGTGAGGACTTTTAGTTAAGACTTAACCCAAAGCTCTTTTGCTGCCATTAAAACCTCACAAGAAAGTAGTAGTTACAGTTTAACACTGCACTCAAAGGCCCCAAGGAGAATTTTTTTAACCTATTTTTCTGCTAACAACCCCTCTGTCAAGAAAAAGTTCTAAAGGAACTTAATCCATCAAGGATGAAGTTCTGGGGCGTTGCAATGAATGGCTACAGTTTAATTGGTATTTATAGGAGCCTGCACAAGTAAGGAAGTTGAATTTGGTTCTGGAGGCATTAAACCCGAGTTCTGGAAGAAGGACCAAGACACACACACATCATCACGCAGCAGGGCTGCAGCCATGCGAGTGGCCATAACGTGCTTGGATGTCTTCGCATGGACTCTGTTTTCCTAAGGTCAATGAGGACTACCTACCTACTCTCCAATTCCGTGTGCAAATCAACAAAGCGGGTTTGGTCCACAGGTGCCACTTTTAAACTGCTGGTAGTACTTGCTGGATAAAATGCTGTTCAACTTAACCTTAGGCAGGAAAACTGGACTGTCAAGGAGGTGAAAACTTGACTTTTCAACAGGTATTTCCATTAGGGGTTCTTAAGCACCACGAGAATTTGTTTGTATGTATGGGTTTGTGTGGTGAAATTTTGGGGGGGTTGGGGGAGGGGGTTGTGCTGCAGGAGTGGCGTCTGGGAGAAGCTGCTAGAAGCTTCCTCTGTGTCCAGTGAAGCCAATGAGCATGGGCTGGCCAAGGCCGAGCTGATAAGCGACCATGGTAGCACCTCTGTGATAATGTAGTTATTAAGAGAGGAAAAAACCTGCACAATACAAACTGCAGACAAAGAGGAGTGAGAATGTGACAGAAATTCAGTGAAGGAAGCAGAGGCCATGCTCCAGGTGCTGCAGTGGAGGTTCCCATGCAGCCCATGGTGAAGACCACAGTAAGCCTGGCTGTCCCCTGCGGCCCATGGAGGTTAACAGTGGAGCAGATATCGACCTGTAGCCCATAGAGAACCCCTATGGCAGAGCAGATATATGCATCCAAAGGAGGCTGTGACCCTGTGGGAAGCCCACGCTGGAGCAGGCTCCTTCCAGGACCTGTAGAAAAAGAGGAGCTCACACTGGAGTAGGTTTGCTGGCAGGACTTGTGACCCTGCGGGGAACCCACACTGGAGCAGTCTGTTCCTGAAGGACTGCACCCTATGGAAGGGACCCACACCAGAGCAATTAATGAAGAGCTGCAGCTTGTGGGAAGGACTTCATGTGCGAGAGGCTGGTGGAGAACTGTCCCCCATGGGAGGGAATCCGTGCTAGAGCAGGGGAGGAATGTGGGGAGTCCTCTTGAGGAAGAGGGAGCAGCAGAGACAACAGTGTGCTGAACTAACCACAGCCCCCATTCCCAGTCCCCTATACTGCTGGGTGGGAGGAGGTAGAGAAATCAGGAGTAAAGTTAAGCTGAGGTAGAAGGGAGGGATGGGGGGGGAAGGTTTTTAAGATTTGGTTTTGCTTATCATTACCCTACTCTGCTGTGATAGATAATAAGATAAACTGATTTCCTTGAGTTGAGTCTGTTTTGCTCATGACAGTAACTGCTGCGTGATCTCTCCCTATTCTTATCTCCACCCACAAGGCTTTTCTTGTTTTTCTTCTCCCCTGTCCAGGGGAGGAGGGGAGTGATAGAACAGCTTCGGTGGGCACCTGGCATCCAGTCAGGGTCCACCCACCACAGTGTAAGACCTGCAAATAGAACAGACACTAATCTGACAAATGTATTGCTTTAAGAGATTAGCTTAATGGTCACATATTAACATTTCTCTCAGTGCTAGTGATAATTGATTGCTGTATTTTTTCTAACCTTTAACCAGAAGCCAAATATTTGTATTAAAAGACATTCAGGTCTGATTCAGAAAGCTTTCCTGGAAACAGCCTTGTTAGCAGTGGAATTAACAAAGCTTTTTCCTGCAGAACTCTACCCTTGGTCACCAATGCCCTACCGAAGTGCCAGCTTTTTCCTGCATGTCTTTGTTCCTGATGGTGCCCTTAAACCTCCTCATGCTTTCCAAAAAGTATAGGTATTCCCTTAGAAGGCTGGCAGATAATAATCAAATACAGCGAATTGTTCCTTCAATTAAACTGGTGCTGGAAATAGGGACTGACGTAAACAGGAAGAAGGAATTGTGCCAGAAATTAATCTATTCATTTCTCCATTAAGATACAACAATCATCCCAGCCAATATTTATATTACTCTAATTAAAAAGACATTAGAAAAGCAACGGCTCCGGTTTACAGCTCCATCTCACCTCCTACCACTGCCTCCCCATCTGCTGCCTTTGCTGGGCCAGCACCCAGCTGAGAACCTACAGGACAAGCCAAGGGGTTTCTTCTCGTGCTTGCAGGTTCGCTAACCACCACCCTTTTTGCACCCACAGGGATTCTGCTGGATCTGTTGGCTCTTCTGCCTGTCAGACATATGAGAAGAGTTCAAACCACGCTCCACATCTTCGTGGTTATCCTTAGCAAGAAGCAAGGTAACGCCAGTGCATAGGGTATGGTGGGAGACAAAGGGGTTGCTGAACGCTTTAGTTGGGATACATGGGAATGCTTTTGGCCGGGGAATTGCTTTCTGTACAGGTTCTACCCACGTGTCTTGTTTTAGAAAAAATAATTCCTCTAACTGGGTTCGTTGAGCTGTATTTTTGCTGAAGAACTACACTGCAAAAGAATGTTTGAAAGATTTCTGCATGTTGAGTCCTGAATAAGCCACCAGTAACAACTCTGCGCTAACAGTGTTTGCCACAGGAACACCAATAGATCTTTCTGTCATCAATAACTTGTGTGATTGAAACGGTGAACTCCACAAGTGACAAACAGCAATTAAAGGCCTTTTTAAGCCTTTTAAGACATACATCGATGTATGCCTTAATGTAAACACACAGCATACTACAAAAAGCACACGTGCTACAGTGGCCACTGACAGACCAAATAAAACACAAAGCTCACAGAGAAGCTGATTTTTATAAGCAATGGATGGATGTAAGCCCTCTTCCCTAACGAAGGGCTAAACCCAAAGCAAATGTTTAACATGCTGTTCTTTGCCTCACCTAGAGAAGGCCTTTTAAAAGACAGAAACGACTTGCAGGAGCCACCACATACTAGAGAACTCCTTTCTAACTGTGACCTCATTTTGATTGTGGCATAAGATTTTGTTGGTTTTTTCCTGAATGTGTCTCTACCTTTTCAGTCCGGTCTTTTATAGCCTGCATTAAGATTTGGGACCTTGAACAAGGCTAACTTTTCTATATTGGTTATAGTTAAGGGAGAGAGAAGGGTGCTCTGAAATACCACCAGGAGCATGATTTGCTCTTTTGACTAGACAGGGCATATGCAGGGAAAATAATTTAAGAAACTAAATTAGGTACTGAAAGACTGTGAATAGTGCTCAGGCTTCCCTAAGGATTTGGAAGGGTCCCCTGCACTCCCTGTACCTGTCAAGTCCCACGCTGCTCAGAAATACTGGCACTTATCTCAAATGCCTACCTGCAACTCAGAAGGCTTATCTGCAAGGTCAAGTAAATGCCCTTGCAGGTACACTCTGTTCATTGCCACAGACTCAATCGTGCATCTGTTTGCTTTTCCTAAAGTAGTCCATGCTGAGACTGAGAGGGAAATTAATTTTTATTTTTTTTTTCTAAAAAGGACAGTAAAGGAGAAAGTGTCCAGTAACGGCTGGAAATATTGTTACAAACTTAGTCCAACATGTTTTCCACAGGGCATGAGGAGAGGGGAGGTGAGGCAGGGGAGTGAGGAATTACTTCAATTTAAAAAGTGTTTAGGGTTTTTTTCCTCTAGACATAGAGAAGAATGGTAGAAACACAGCCAAACCTGCATTTTTCGTGCATGAATTTTGTCTATAAAAGGTGGGTGATAGATCTAATAGAATCAAAGAATGGTAGGGGTTGGAAGGGACCTCTGGAGATCATCCAGTCCAACCCCCCTGTCAGTGCAGGATCACCCAGGGCAGGCCACACAGGAACAGAGCCAGGAGGGTCCTGAAAGTCTCTAGAGAAGGAGACTCCACAACCTCTCGGGGCAGCCTGTTCCAGGCTCCCTCACCCTCACAGGAAAGAAGTTTTTCCTCATGTTGAGGTGGAACTTCTCGTGTTTCACCTTGCTACCATTACCTCTCATCCTATCACAGGGCACCACTGAAAAGAGCCCAGCCCCTTCTACTTGACACCCACCCTTCAGATATTTGTAACCATTGATAAGATCCCCTCTCAGTATTCTCTTTTCCGGGCTAAACAGCTGCAGGGCTCTCGGCCCTTCCCCGTAAGAGAGATGTTCCCGTCCCTTCATCATCTTTGTAGCTCTCTGTTGGACTCTCTCCAGTAAACACTTAGACAAATAGACAACACTTGGTGACAAGTATTTATGATTTGCATCACTTGGGCACATCTGAATACAGCTGTCCACATAGACTGAGGACCAAACTTATCTTCACCAGAAGACTCCCCTGAGGAGTCAGAGCATGACAGATAGTTGAGTGTGCTGCAGCAGGTAGTTATTTTATTTTCTTCCTGATGTTGTCACCTACCCTATTTTTGTCAGGATTCTTGGTGGGAGGTATTTAATACAACCTCCAGGATCTTCTGTGTGTTTGTATGGAAGGGCCCAAATTCGTTAAGACACTTCAGTAGCAGTGAGAGAGGTGCTTGATTAAAACTTGGCAAGATTCACCACCACAAATTAACTTGAAAATGCTGCAAAATAGATCCTTCTGGTGGCAAGTAAAATGTGGTTTTGCTCATAAATTAAACAGGTATTACACAGTCTGCTTTACTAAAACAAACCCTATTCTCTATCCTTCTGGTATTCCTTTTGCTATTAAACATGCCCTTCCTTTTGAGTCTCTTCATTTGAGGAAAAAAAACATGCAATCCTATAATGACCTGCATCATCTGGGGGAGGAGGGTATGATGTTTCACTTGGTTTTTGGACTGCTGCCTAACTGAAATACAGATTTATTTATTTTTTTTCCCAGAGTAATAAAAGAAACTGCCACTCTGCAGACAGACTTACCTGATGCAATAGCTGCAAAATTCAAATTACTGCCATGTGAAATGTCAGCTGACGAACAGTTTTCATAAGCTGGAATGTTCAAGGATTACTTTTCACCAAAGAGTCTTCCCACGACTCTTCACCACATTTTCTGAGCCTGTATGCACTGCACATAGCACATACATCCAGGGAGGTTTCACACTGCATTTAGTGTAGGATACCACTGAGTCTGCAGCTACGGAGAGGTGAAAGGAGAAGTGCCATTGGACACGGTCACACGAATTCTCAGTTGTCGTCACCAAGAGAGTGTAGGTATTTCCTCAGTTACAGCATTGCTTAATTTGCACAGAAGCTCAAAATCCCCCCCAGCAAAACTGCCAGCACCTGAGGCTCTCACTGGCTACTCCGAAGCGCAGAACTTCACAAGAAAGGATACGTCCTCGCCAAACTGGAAGAACACAATGACCTATTGCATACATGGCTGTCGTCTGAATTCTTACCTCTTCACAGGATTGAAGTTATTAATCAAAGGATGATTAATAACAAAGGAAAACGTAGAAGCAAACACAGAAACAAAAGCCCCAACCGTAACAACATTTCAGTGACAGAAATAACACCAGATAAGCTTGAATGCACATTCTGGCTGCCTTTGATAACGCATGGCAATTCAGAAGACTAAGCTGTGCAGGAAGATGCGTACAGCAGCGGTGCGTGATGCATGCACATCATCTCACAGGTTCCCCTAGCAAGTGGTTAGTGCCAGTCATACATTCCTGCATCTCACGCGCGAGGGTCTGTCGTGACCGGTTGATTTGTGTGTCGTGATGACTCAATTGAATTCGCGGTTAGAAGATGCAGGTTTCAAAACAATGCCTTGTGAGGGTGAGTGGTTGATGCGTTCTGCGCTTTGCCTACGCATGGATGCGTGCGGCTGCAACGTTCCAGTTGCCTGCTGCTCCCAGGACCTCCTTGCCATGATCTCATGAATCACCATATCTCAATTCAGTACGAGTTCTTGGGCAGGCCACACAAAACAAAACCAACGCTGACATCGGATGGATGCTTATAGCAGGTTACGAAGAAAGGAAACAGAACACAAACAACAGAAGATCACTTCAAACGAAACTCGATTGGACGTGTTGTTGGAGAGGTGCTCAGATTACCTGAACCACTTTGTTTGATCTTAAACATGGACCGGGGGCAGCTGCAACGAGCTCCGAGCTTTGGCACATTCCATTATATGAATGGTAGTGAATTTATAATGGAATGGTATGGATGGGGTTTATAATCAGAAAAACACACTGACCTTAACACTACACAGGTGGAGCAGCATAATGACCCGCCAATTGTAAGCGCATCAATTCCTGGGGAAAAGTTCAATGAGGTTAACTCAGCATGTATCTCATAACCAACATCAGCGTCATTTTAAAACATTGTTTGTTTTTTTTTTCCACCAACACCTGTCTTTGCCAACACGAATCGCTTTGTTTCGCTGGTCGGTACCGAGCGTCTCTTACCCACGTTAAGAGCGTACCGCGTTACGTTCCAGTCGAGCTAGACGCTGCCGTACCCTTCCGTGCTGCAACGCGCGTTCGAAACAAGGGAAGAACAGTGTTAACTACAAGAGACTTGTCAGGCTGGGTAAGATTAAGCATCGTATTCGTTTAACTTCGGAAGAAACTGGAAGAAAACGAAAGACACCATCAACTGATCTTCAGCTTCCCTGCAAACTGCTCGCGCGGAGTGAGGTGAGATGGGCGGCAGCTGGCCAGAACTTCTGCTTCCCATCGATTGATTGATAACCTTGTGTATTTGGGGGGACACTCCACCAAGGGAGCACATCTCAGTGCACCGTACTGGAGCTGGCCGGGTAGCCAACATAGTTTGCATAGTCCAAGATCAGATCACGAAATGCTGTGAACAAAATTTCTGCTTCTCTAACCAACAGCAACCAGTTGTAAAAATCCACGCATTACAAAACTATATGGAAAGAAGCAATGAAACAGAGAGAAACTTCAATCTGAACTGGGAAGAGCTAATCAGCAAGGACAGAAAACTCTTCACACATGCAATAATAAAACTTGAAATTAAAAACAGAAGTGAAAGACGTCCATAACCCAGCCACAACAGCAACAGTGACGATTTCTCTATTTCAGCCTCCTCTTTTGTGAGCAGGGCACACTGACACTTCACAGCCCCTCCACAGCACTAGCAGGGCAGGCACCTCAGCTGCAAGAGAGCCCAATACCCCCATCTCCTCACACTGTAGTCCCACCCTAATATTCATACCCACCTTCAGTTTCTGCTGTGCTCTCAATCACAGCTGAGAAGGAAAAAAAAAAACCAAAGAAACAAACCAGAACAAAAAATACAACAAAACCCACTCACACACCAAAAACCCCAACCCACAAAACAAAACAACCCACAAAAAAGTCTTATAGCAACATTAGCGAAATCACTACTAAAATTGTCACTTCAAGAGCTCAAAAATGCAGAAGAGAATTAAAAGCAATGGGCAAGAGTTGTGGATTTAGGAAGATGTCCTACTGTTCAGAAACATTCAGCTAAAAAAAGATCTATAAAACCGAACAATGCCATTTGATCATACTCCTTTCAGATTAGAAGGCTTTCAAAGCATGTAACAGCCACGAAATGAAACGAAATAAAAGCACACGTTGCTCCGTCATCTGCCTCCACGCACTGAAATTCCGGGTCATAACCTGGTTTAGCCCCAAATTCACCAACTGCCTATAGTCTGGTAGCCCTCCGCTTTTATTGAAAAAGGGTATTTACACTGGAAATAAAGCAGGGTGATCCCAAATTTGGGCAGAGAGCCACATCATCTTTAAATACAATCTCAGAGAAGTTAATCCACATGCACGCTTCTTTCAGCTTGGAGGAGCGCACGCAACAAAAACTCTTCCAAACGAGCAGGACTGTCAAACCACTTCTTACAACCATAGTCACCATCAATTTTCTACAGCCACACAGAAGCTGGTTTTAGACTTAAAAGCTTCACCCACGGCAAGAAGTAATATACTACAGTATTTTCCTTAACGTGTCTGCTATTAGTGAATTGGGATCAAAGCACCGGTCCCCTCCTAATCCAATTCTAATGCAGCTTTCAGAGAGAGAAAGTTTTATTCTCCACAGGCAAGGTGAGAAACTCACAGCTCCGCTCCTACCTTCAAAGCCACTCCCCACCACATCACCAGACCTCCAAGTCACCTAGCTCGTGAACAGGAAGCAAAAACAAACTAACACACCCATGGTACCTAAAGTGCCTGGCTCACACGTCACGCAGAACCTGCACCGAATCACAGAAAGCATCTTCTGGTGCCTTCACGCATTTCATCCGGAAAGGACGACGTTGCCGAGGGTTTGTAGCGAGCCCGACGGAAGCCCCAGCTCCCCTCGCCCTGTGCCATCTGGCCATCAACACCTCACGGGGTGGCAGAGCTCCAGAGCTGTGGTCGGGGCTCCAGTCGGCAGCACCGTATTTACAGCCCAGCTCCGGGGCGAGGGGCACGTGTGCCTGGCTGCGGTCAAACTTTCACGGCCACAGATAGGAAAAGCGGTACCTTACGTATCAAGAGATTTGCTCAGGGGTATATTTATGTTAAATGAAAAGCTTCAGAAGCATAATTTCGGTTGAAGTGCACTTCAGGTAAATTGGAGAGCCTGTGATCAGACTATCACTGCTCTGATGAACACTGCTTTCTCCGTTGCTTTGTTGTCTGTCTCTGGTCACCTATGAACTCCTGTCCTTACATTTAGATTGCACATTTCCCGACACTTCTGTTCGGTTTTGACATGGTGCTCGTACAGCATTTGCCCTCTCCTCAGTTCACATCGGGGTCTGTCAGTCGCTACTGCAATGAAAGACTAAAAAGCACTTGTTTCAGTAAGTGCATACACAAACACATCTCAAGGGCCAGGAAAATCAGTAGTATCACGTTTCAAACCTGCACGATGAAGAGGCGAAGGGAACGGACTAAAGAATACGGGAGCTGTGCCCTTTGTGTCAAGAGTACTCACAGCTCGAGTGCCCATTCATTTTCTGGCTGGGAAGAACTGAGTTGTTCAACAAAATCAGCCCTGCATCTACAGCAGATGATGTTTCTTTGGAGATGGCTGAATGAGATTAGCATGATCCAGGAGAAGCGTGAGAAGTAGGGAAGAGAGTCCGTTTGACAGTGGAGTTTGAGTTTTCCTAACATATTTCTCCTATCTGAAAACACTGACGAATTCAAGTTGATTGAACTGATGTTCGCTGCTCCCTGGTCTGTTTTTATCTGTCTCGCCTCTTCTAACACCTCCTCTTTTACCACCCATCATTTAACATTAAGGTTTCTTGTTTGTTTACCACCTCTGACAAGCCCAGCTGTACCTCAACCCCTCTCCCTTCAGGCTTCTTACTTATCTCCTTCATTTCTGCTATTATTCCATCTTCCCTTCACCTCCTCCTCCTCCTCTTTTCATTTCCTTCTGGTTTGTCCCTCTCCCTACAGAAGCCATTGCTAGTCTCTGCAGCTAACACTTGACCCCCCCCCCATCCTGCCTCTTAAGTAGTGTCTGAGTGCCTTCTCTCTTCTCTGCTTATCATACAAGTATATTAACATTGTCTTTATGCATGCCATGCCCTGCCTGCAGGCACCCTGCGACTCATATCCTTCTGGTGCCTGCCATCTTGCTTCAAAAATCCTTACTCAAAAACTTTTTGCAGTCGCTGTTTCGGAAAAACAAAATAAAACCCTGATCATGGTACAGCTGGCATGCAAACAGCTAAAAATCGCTACCTATGTGGGTGCAACACATCTACTTGTACACGATGACATTTCTCTGTCTCCTTGCTGCCTGCGCTTTCTATATTGCTTGTTCCTAGCCTGGGAGCTGCTCTGTGCCTTGGAGTAGTTCCTATAGTAATTAGCCCAACAGATCTCCAGGCATGATGTGAGGTACTGGTTACCAACAGCCCAGTCTCTGCAAGAAAATCCATCCACGGCTGAAAAATTATTTCACTCAGTGGTCAGCAGTTTTCTTTTCTAGAGCCACCAGTGAATCCCTGAGCTCAGCTCCCTGAAGGCTTGACACCACGTGGGTAAGGGCTGGTCTTGTGACACAGAGAACGGACAAATGCCCAGATATTGAGCTGCAACTTCAGACCAGGTACCAACCCAGTCGTGTTTACAGAAAAGACGTGCCAACAAGAAACTGTTTGTTAACAGGAACGGAAAAGCAGAGAAGCATTTTTCCTGCAGATAGGCTTTTCTGTTTCGTCGGCACTCCCTTCTTCCTTCTCCCCTGCGAGCATCAGCCCCGATATGCTGTTCGTTGACAGTTGTCTGCTGCACAGTTCAAGCTTTGTCTTTGCATTGAAGGGATGAGAACAACACTGAAGGAATCGGAGTGATTGGGGTATTTTTAACCTCTGCAGACCAATATTTGAAAGGTTTTTCATTTTTTATACAGATCAGAGAAACAAAGGTAGCACGGGTTATTTACACTCTAAGTGTTTGTTCCTTCTAGAGCAACAAAAGAAAATACGTAAAAGGAACTCCTGTATTTTTCAATTTGGCTAATTACACCTGCTAGATGAAGGACTACTTTAACACACCTCACAATGACAGGAAAGATAATAAAACCCCTCTGAATAAATGCCAGGTTGTGACTGCAAGAGAAATACTAAACAAATTCTCATGTGTCAATTAGCTAAATGTCTCGTAAACCAGTATACAAATTAGACATTTTCTTTTCCCTTCAGTAGACAAAAAGAAAAATAATGTAATGTCATTAGGAAAATAATTAATATGTTAATTAAGGATTTTAATTGCCAAGAGACAAACTTCATTTGCCTTGAAAATCTGGCTCCAAATCAGTTACATCTGTTGTGGAAAGCACTCCGTCTTTTTCAAGGAAAGGCACAAAATCTGTGCGCATTAATATCAAATGAAACCTCGGATTGTTTTCCACCAAAGGCATATTAAAAACCAGCAATATCTTAATGTCATTTTCAGGTGAGATCTTCCATTTGCTAACCTGCAAATCTACCACGCTGTTCTCAATTTGCAGCCCAATCCTGGAAGGCATCGGGTAGTAATATTAACAAGACATAGGTGACGGTGTTATAAATGCTATATGACAGAAGATAGTATTTGGGGGGTGGACTAGATGATCTTTGAAAGGTCCCTTCCAATCCAAATTATGATTAAAGGCTGATCCAGTAAGATGAAGTTTAGTACCTAGGTCCTGAACAACGACATTCTGTGAAGCAATGAGATACAGCAGCATAGGACCAACCCCGTGATTTCTGCTCCCAGTAAAATGCCACCTCAAGCACATGCCTACCAAGACCTGGAGCTACATAGAGACTGAAGAGAAAATGAGATAGTATCCCCTCATGTAGTAAGATGTAATCTCAGGACAGATCCCAGCTGCAAAACGGATTTTCTATAGGCACTGCAGAAAGGAGGAGTTTTTAAAAGAGGGAAACAGGATGATACGGTATTTCCTCTGCCTGAGAAAACATGAAGAAGAGCCCGGAAGAACCTGTGAAGATCAGCTGAAAGGAGGGGCAAGCGTTCCAGCCATATCAGCAATCAAGGCTGACTAAGACCGGTGCTGAACTCCTGGTGCGGAAGGAAAGATAGTAGGGAGGGTGTCCACAGGTCATGAATTCCTCTCAAGATGAGCAGCTGTTTGATATATTCTGCAGAAACAGGAGCCAACAAAGCAAAAAACGGAGCAGAGAGAGAGAGAAACATACAGTCAGCAGAACATGCTCGGTAGGCTGAACAAACGATATTGCAATAACCGAGGCCTCGGGGAATGAAACACTGGACAACAATGAGCTGGAGAGCTCCAGAAAGCTTCTCCTGCAGAGCCCATCTCAACCAATCTATTTATTTCCACCATCATTTCCTACCCTCAATGGAGGGATCACGTTCCGAAAGAGCACAAAATTCTTTTTGCTTTGAAAAGCCACTGGGAAACTGGGCTTCGCAGCAACCTCCCCTTCCTCCTCTGGATTTTGTCAGGCTCTTCAAACTCTTTGGCCGTGTCGGTAACACCGTGGCTGCCGACAGCGCGCAACGAAAACTAGAGCAAGTCGGTATTATTGCCCAATAGAAAAGGTCTCAGGGCTGATGCTTCTGCATCACCAAACATCAGTCATCCCTTTCTCATACGTGGTAAAATGATGCACGTGTCCGGTTCCACCTAATATTCTGGTTAGCAGTGACGTTTTCCAGGAGAAGGGGTCCATAGACATTTCTGACTACTTGTTCCACTTTTTTTTCTTCTGAAGTGAACTCCACGCTGCCATCGGCATCGGCACTTGAACCACTGGGCACAAAAGGCTCCTGCGTGTTGCGGGAAGGTTGGAGGAACAGCAGCTCCCAAACGTCTCCTAGAGCCCTGCCACGGGGACTCGGCACAGGCCTGAGTAGAAAACATTTTGCTTGACGAGGTGGAACCTCGTACACCAGCACATCTTCAGATGGAGTAATTTCTCCCCACTCCACTGGCTTCAATATATTATAATTAGTAACTGGTTGAAGGGACTGGCCTCAAGTCTTCGGTCTCTCCCTGACAATCGTGATTTTCCTAGTGATGTGGATACTTGGCAGTACACTCACTTAAGTAGAAAAACAGTTTAACACAGTCCATCAGCCACTTGTAAAATGAAGTTGGACCTGAACTGCAGTCCTAGAGCACCCGTGGAATGCTAACATCTGCAGATGAGCTAATGCTTACCAAATGAAGCTGAATGAGCTGTAAACATCCCGCACAAGGAAACCAGACCCATCTCCCAAAGAACCAGGCACGAGTGAAGAGTCAGTGTTTGCATCCCTTATACTGTCTCTATAACCCTGCACTTGCAAGGGCAGTTTCAGGGTTTATCTAGAAGCATCCTTTTTGCTAGAGCAGAAAGAGACCAGGGAATAGAGGAGGCTTGAACAAGCAGCACACACGACAGTCCTGCAGTAAACTATTATGGCATTCCATATTCAAGCAGCATGTTCAAGCTATTAGACCTACAGCGGGAAGAGGTCTAAGATGGAAGACTTCATTTAGCACTGCCTAAATGCCATTACTCCCCTCTGACTGCCACAAACCACAAAAGCCTGCGTCTGCAAAGCAGCGTGCCTCAAGTATAACAAATTGCTGTTGGACATCTCTGGAGCCGGCAATCCCCTCAACTTATCTGATGAATTGTGACACAGAAGCATCCAACTATCTGTTAGCAGCACCAGCAATGTCTTTCCCCAGTTGTTCGGTGCAACGATCAGTATCTGCAAACTACAGCTTACATTTAATTGACCAAAAAAGAGAGGAAGGAAAAAAAAAAAAAGCAATCAGCAAGCCCAGCGACAAGCTACCAGACCCTTTTAGACCCATTTCTGAGCCAACACCAGAAATCTTAAGGCTATGCTGCCATGCCACTAACCCTCCTAACTGCTCTGCAGGCAGCAGACCAGGCTCAGCACCCTCGTTATCTCAATGGAATTACCCTGCGCCCCACTGGCATCCTCTTCTTGCTGCAGATATAACCACACGTTATAAAACAACAAGCTGGCACTACCTATGTCCAAGTCATGAATTCATTGCTATATGAAATGCTGGGTTAGGATAGTTTACTTAACACGACAGTTCTGGTAAAGAGGTGTTTGAGAAGTAGATCCACTATCCGAAAGGATTTTGCAAGCTCCGAGCCAGGCTGTGCAACACTAGACTTATTTGCCTTCCCATAAACAGAGGCAAAGGTTAACACAACAGCATCTCAGTCAGTTGTATTTAGAATTGCATCATTCACTTCTTCAAAGCAATACTCACAGACTACATTTTTAACAGATGCTATACAAAGGCAGAGATTAAAAATCTCTTTTTTTTTCCTTCTTGGGAAAAAAAAAATAAATAAAATTAAAAAATGTCCCCAAAGCAGAAGCATTATATCTGCTAAACTGGTTGGATCCAGCTTGCTGTGCCTAGAAACTCCTGGGGAGCCCCTGCACCAAGGCTCAAGAGGCATGTTCTTGGGAACCCAAGAAGTAGATAAGCAGTGCTATCTCTGAAGTACAAGCAAGCCAAATCGCTAGACAAGCTGAAATTTTCTACTCAGATAAAATGTAAAGCCACGACGATTACTGGGTACTAGTAATCACTAATTATTTATCCATCAGTCCACTTTCACAGCAGTTCAAGATGGCTATAAGGAAAAGACATTTTTACACCCAGTAAAAATGATAAATAGGACAATCAATCAGCCAAATAAAAGATGATATAAGGCTTTATACAAGGCCTCTGAAGAAGGCAAGTGCTACTTCTCAAGTAGACAGACTTAAGAAGGACAGATTTAGATGAGCAGAGGACAAAGCAAACAGCTTATCTTCATAGAAACCTGTCCACAGGAACAACAACCCGTTATGTCTCACCTAGACAACTAAGTTCCTGCTGTGTGCCAAGCACCATCTTCTATATGGAAAGAGAGACATGAAATGTGCTTTTAAGAATGGGCCATTGAGATAATTCCCATCCCAACTGGGTCAGACCAGCAATGTTCCATGTTCTCTTGAAGTATTTCACTCTTCAATACAAGATCTAGATAAAACCAGATAATTGCAATTGATTATGTCCTTTTATTTTTAGCAAGGTCTAGAAAAGAATAGGGTGAAATTCCTGTACTATTGAAGTGGATTATAATTTGCAATTAACTTCTAGGGTGAAACGTTTGCCCCATTAATTACACCTTGCTCCCCCATTAATTTTACCCTAGAAAAAGAGGCAGTAGATTAAATTAATACTAAAAGAAAATCAAGGCAAGGTCTTACTTCCATAAGTGTGACAGTCATTGATTTTCCCTGTTAAGAATTGAAATTAAGGGACTAAAAGTCTCTCAAAAATAGCTATCAAAGATATGAATAAGAGAATGTTTCTATCTTTGCCTTCCACACTGTTATGTCCCATACTAGGCTAAGAACAAGGGGCTAAGTAAAAATAACTTCTGAGTACAACAGTTTCCAAAACAACAGTTATTTACTTGACTACATTTCATCATTTCTGTAACCCTGAGAACCTAAAGGACAGTCTTGCCCAAGAAGGTAAGCAAATATGTAATGAAATTATTTTTTTTCCACTGGAACTGATTAATTTCCTCTTCTGCTCTCCCTAGACCTGCTTAAAATCACTTCTATATATGAAACACCCGCAGTGCCATGAGGAAAGTAGTAAGATTTTCTTACAAACCAGCCCCCTGTGGAATACAGGTTCTCTGAGAGTTCACCAAAGTCCCTGAACTGACTGCAGCTGGGCTGAGGATTTCCTAAGTACCTATTTCTGCCTCTTCGTGGCTGACAATCTTAGAGCAATCTAAAGAAACTCATGCAAAGTAGGAAAAAATGAAATGCATCTTCTCATCCGTCTTATCAGACGGATATCAGTCTTATCAAAATCCATCTTATCAGAGAGAATTCTGTAACCAGTAAGAAAGAGAAAATACTCTTACCAGCTCCTAAACAACACTGTCAGGTGAGGCTGCCACTCCAGATGAAAGAGTTCCCCTTAGGAATACAGGAAGATTAAGTGTTGAACTTTACAATAATTTTTTATGTATGTTTCCAGTGTCCAGTGACTGCTGTCCTAAAGAAATTTTCCCTGCATCATCATATTATTTTTCTGCCATTGGTTCTCTGCCTAGTTTGACCCTCAAAGGTGTATGCACTTACAACATGTCCCTGCTCACGCCTCTTGCCACCTACAAAGGCTCGAAAGACTCCCTTGCCTGGTGCACTGCCTTCTCTCTCTGCTTGCCTCAGCCTACGCCTCTAACCACCTCAGGTACAGGGACAGAATTTCAAAAACACAAGTTTAGAAGCACTGTTAAACATCCTATTCATTTACAGAATTGTTCCATTACCTTGAAAATGAGATTCCTCCACCACCCACAAAAAAACCACCCAAAACAGAACAAAAAAAGACAAAAAACCAAATCAGTGCTGAGCAAGAAACAAGCCACCATCTGATACTTGTCACATCACACAGATTTGACTGCCTATAGTTTAAACAACTTATCACTATTACAATATTTTTACTGGATGCCATCGGCATACAATACTTTGGCTTACCTGTAATTGAAGAAATATATGAACAACCATCTTATTTAAACGATCTGATTACA
This sequence comes from Actenoides lindsayi, assembly GCA_025331215.1. NCBI lineage: Eukaryota > Metazoa > Chordata > Aves > Coraciiformes > Alcedinidae > Actenoides > Actenoides lindsayi. The sequence goes on from WTSP01017653.1 coordinate 64,000, forward strand.
AAACCCTCCAGTGTACTCTTTTTGGGGTTAAGCTAGAGGCTAAGATGAAAGGATCAGTATTCCAGCTGACGCCAGGTTCTTACCTCATGGAGCTGTCTGACCCTCAAGAACATTAATAAGCACATGAGAAAAAAATTTAAAAGTCAGATGAACGATTCTCATTCCTTTGATTCAAAATGAAGAGTTAATCCCCTCTTTCTTAATACAACTCATTACACATGATCATTTCCTTGTTCTGGTGTAGTCTCCTATTCTTTTGGTACTCCTTAGCTGTCCCAAAAAGACGATGTGGTATTGTAAGAGTACTCTTTCCTCTTCCAACATTAAATAACTCCGAAATTGCACACAGTTAGATTTGAAGGCACGGTTGGAACTGGCTTTCAGTAACAGAAAATGAAATTACCCCGCTGTCTCGTGTAGACTAGTCTGAGTCTAATCGACAGATTTGTTAAAACTAAGACTAGCTCCAATTCCATGAACCACATAATTGTCTGACCACAAACAGTGGGATCAGACAGAGGATTCTGCAGGTCATTCCAGTGGCCTGTGACAGGAGAGCACCCTGGGTGCTGTATTAGTCTCAGCCTGGCCCCACCACTTCCAGCGCCACAGCACACAACCCTCTAAAAGCACGGCCAGTCAATGGGGATCCCTTAGTGGGAACAATGGGTGGCAGCTGGCACTATGCTGGGCTTACTCACAAGTCTAGCTCCTGATCCAGTCACTGTGTAGAGAATGGGCACAGAGGGATAGGGCAAGAGATGAAAAACTCTGTCCAAATACTTGTCCATCAGATAGGTCTAAGGTGCCAAGCTGCAGAACACGCTAAGTAAAAAAGTGATGCAATATCCATTCTAAATCGAGAGGAGTTTTTTTGCACCCTCTCCCTCCAGCCCTGCACTTCAAGCCTGGCCATTTGACTTGACACAAGACATCAGGCAGACTTGCTAAGTGTCAAACAGCACATCAAGATCCCATCCCCTGAGGCCCACAATGGCCAGCAGCTACTATTGCTCTTAAAGTGCGCACTATCATCTCAGGGGGGGGTTGAACTGAAGTGGCTGTCTCCTGGAAATAGTCCATGTCCTCATTTGCACAGCCATTGCTCAAGTAGCGTGGAGTGGAGGAGCTTGAAAAAGCTGATGTGCTCAGGGCAGTGCTATCTATTGCCTCTTACACAGCCCAACCTGGCTCCTTCACATTAGACGTGCACCAAACCTGTGCCGCTGACAGTTCTACCTGATGGCCCAGCCCCTTATCTCCAAAGCACATGTTTACCTGCTGGTGTGTGATCGTTGCAGCTACATGGGTTGGGAGCTAGAACAGCCTCTGCAGAGGTGCAGATTTTTAATGTCTATTACAATTTATAATGCATCTATGCATCGTTATAAAACAGGCTTGAGAGCTAAGTCCTGGAACTAGCCCACGGTATTAATTCTCATTTAGTTTGGGCCCGATTCCAAACGGGTGCCTGTGCATGCAAACAGTCGTCTGAGTGTACAATTGGATGTTATGCACACTAAATTATTTCTTCTGCTCATGCATGCATAATTTACACACACTAATTTAGATACCGAAGTAATTCCCTAGCAGGATTCCAGCGATCAGATTTAACTTGGAGACTGCTGTTTAAAAAAAAAATAAGTCACAGTAGTGTATTCTTTAGCCACATAAAAAGGAAGTAACTGAGAAATTCATTGCTGTTTCTGGAACTGAAAAAAACCAAAACCCTTTCAGTAGAAACCTATCATTTTTCAGCTGACTGCTGGGTTTTTTCCTCCCTCAAATCACCCAGTTAATTTCCCCCATACAATTTAATTTCTACTAATACATACTGTAAATTGTGCCTTATAAATCGGTGTGCGATGCATTAAAATAATAGTGCATTAAAATAATCAGCATTAAAAATAATCAGCAAGATGTGAACGCTGTTGAGTAGTATTTTCTGTCAGGTGTATGTGAGTTTCATGCTTATATGCATAAAAAAAGCCCCAAATCTCCTCTTAGGAACCAATACTTGGCTTCTCATTTTTCAAGTGAGAAACCAAGTAAGTGAACCCAGTGACCCATAAGTGACCTATGAATCATAACCCAATAAAGATCTAACGTGTACCAAGGAAATCAAGAAAAGGATGTTAGGCAGATTGTGCTGATGAACAAGCGAAGCGGAATTATTTCTCATTATAAAGTTGTTTGTGTCCTTTGCAAAATAAACTAATAAACATTCATTAAACATATGCCAGCTCCACTGCCTAGAATATTGCATTTTGTAACAGGATCATGTAGAAATCATGCAAAATCATAATCAAGCGTGCAATTAGCACAGGAGCACCCTGGAAAAAAGGACGTGTGCAAAAAAAAAGACGTACTGTTTTTCCCATACACTGGTGTCACTCTGATTTCCCCTTTTTGTCACCTTTTTTTAAAAGGTAAAGGGGGTATTTTTTAAGTTACAAGAGATTTTCTTAAGAGAATTCTGTATTTTAGAAGGTGTGAGGTTTGGTTTTTTTAACTAACTTCTACAAGTGGCAGCGTTTGCTTCTGTAAAAGGTGCTTAGAAAATTATTAACTTTCCAAGTCACATACCCAAGATGTTAATTTCTAAAGTAGAATCCAAAGACCAGTGCTCATTCAAGTCAAGTAAATTTGTTTTTGAGTACAACTCAGGCAGAAACAGGCCTTGTACGTGACAATACGCACGTATGGGAAATGTTTTTGAACACAACCTCTCATGAAAGAGGCTTCCCAGAGCTACAGATTCTGCATATAAGCAGCAAGATATAACCTGGAATTTCCCCTGCCTCTTCCCTTGTCCCTTCATTACTGTTCATTGTGATCAGAAGACACTCAGATGTGCTGACACCCTTTATATGCAATTATATTCAAATTACCTTCCCAAAACCAGAGATGTAGCAATTTCAATTCAGTAAATCGTGGCATATTCTCAGCTATATGAACAACACTATCAAAGCTAATTAAAGCAATTATACCTGCGTTTGTAATCAAGCTGGCATTTAAGAATACAATCAAAATTACTCGTTAGAACTTGTTACTTGTGGGGGTTTGGGGAAATCCGTGCTGGAAGATTCATTCAGCATTTCAACCTTTCTAAGGAAACGGAATCCAGCAGTAATTCATTTTTCAATTTGAGCAAATATTTATATTACTGTGCTGCAAGACCCTTGATTCAGTTTTTTTAATATATTAAAAAAGTGCCTACACACATATGCATGCACGGATACATGTGTCCTTATTTGTCAGTGTAACTCCCACATGGTGCCTCCCTACAAATAATAATTATTTTTTTAATTAAAAAAAAATGACAGTAGCTTATTAAAGCGAGGCTGTATTTATGGCAAAAGATAAGTCACTGTTCATTAAGTGACTTGAAAGGATTTGTTTTTCCATCACAGCACACTTCAGAGTGTTTCACATTGCTTTGGTAGATACGTCAAGTCTGGGAGTTCCTCCAGCCAACATGGTGTTTTTCAGTCCCTGGAAAAATGCTGTTTAGGTCTTATTTGGAGGCAACAAAGGAAAAGAATCCACTTGTGAGCAAGAGTAAATATGGTAATTATTTGGCAAAAAACGTTATCATCTATTACAGAGCGTTCAAGTGTTTCTTTGGGGTGAAGGGATGGTTAGTTACTAAGATTCAATTGCAGTTCTTACAATATTTGGTATTCTTTAAAAAACCAACCCTGGAGCTGTATGAAGAAGTAAAAATCTTTCCTTTCTGTATTGCGGGTTCCTAGCTTTAATCTTTCAGAGAATCTGGAAAAGGTCAATCCTAAAGGCCTAGAAGTCACGAGACAAATTCAAAAGACATTTTCCTTCCCACAGTCCTCAGTTTTTCTTAAGACTTCTGGTTCTTGACTCATGATTTTAAGCACTTGAGATGGGCAATAAAGAATTAGAGGGAGAAGAAACCAAGACACAGAATGTGGGCACATCTGGAAGAGACTGAATAGGGCAGGCTGGAAGCCTTAGACATTTGCCATTCATCTAAGTGCCCTTTCCCTAACCACTTCTTGTCTTGCAAATAGAGGAAAGGACAGCACAGCATTTCTCACCTAGCCATCAACTGTAACTTCAACGAAAGCCACATTGTATAAAAGATAAACCAACCCTGCGAGGAGCCCGACCAAGAACTCTTTTCTCAGGAGAGACAGGCTCACATTGGAAGAACACACAGCCAAGAAGATGCTCTCAAGAGATACAGATTTAGGGGATACTTATTTTTCATATATTTGAGCCTAAGGTAATTCTCCTCCCTCTCACTCTTGGATTTATTTGGATTCTGGAAGACTGACAACTCGGTTGCAAAAGCTGGCATCCCACTGAGACTTGTCAAATGCGCTCAGGCTGGGATTAAATATTAGTCTGGGTCCTGCAAACATCTGTACAAGTGAGTAACTTACAGCATGCCTGAGTGCAAAGCCATTCACTTACCAAAACATTTGTAGGAAGGTTCAATGGGAGTGAAAAATAGGTAAAGAAAATTTTAACCTTTTATGACTCAAGCAAACCTTAGTGGAATTTCATGTATGGCAAAGAAAACTTTATTACCTCAAGTGCCTTCTCCCTTCCAAACTAAAATAGCTCCTTCAGAAACATAAAAGATAAAATTTAAAAAAAAAAAGAAAAAAGAAGTGGTTTCACTGTCTCAAGAAAATGTTTCCAAAACACTCTTACAATGAAAAGTTTTAATGAAATAATTAAAAGATCACATATCCAGGTCCTGGGATTTCCTCTTCTGAAGGATACGTGCTACAAAACCAACATAACGACATGGAAATTTACTGGCTGTTTGACCCACTTTGTCACACTGGTTTTACACCCACTTGTAGATTTGGAATCAAAGCAATTGCATCAGGTTAGCAGTGATGCAACGAAGTCGGGAATCAGACCCTCCACATTTACACATGTTCCACTCCGGCAGAAACTCAAGCGAGCATTACGTTTTCTGAAGGCTAAAACTCCATGTTTTTTTCCTAATAACAGTTTTAATTACTCATTAATTTATTATGAATAGCTATAAGCAGTGAACTTCGAAGGGATTCATTTGGCATACAGAGATCAAAAAGAGTCCTTTTGGCAAAAAGTATCAAAACTTCCTCATTATGCAGCTTTTGCCTTTTCCCCGTCAGTAGCTGTATTTTAAGAAGGACGTGTCCATGTATGAACCAGGCCTAAGGAAGAAGAGTCTCTGGAGAAAACTGGAAAAGCTTCCCACCACATTTATTCTAACTGTGACCATCTTGGGCTTCTGTATTCAAAAGCAGAATGCTGTAGCACTGCCAGGAGCAATAGGCAGGATCAGGACGCCACTGTAGCAGCAGTTACAAAAACACAGGTGAAGGAAAAAAAACCAACCTGCTCAAAAAAGCTTAATTTAAAAGATAACAGAAAATGGATATAGGATTATCCTTATTTTGTAAATAAGGATACAGTGTCCCTTTGCACACCCTGTTCACCTGACACTCTGCAGGGACTCAGAAAGCGACCCCTTGTCACTGAAGCTTTAAGCCTTTGCTTTAAGGCCATCTTTCAAACGGGCAACCAGTCACAAGTAGGGTCCCACAGGGATTCGTATTGGGCCAAACACTGTTGAACATCTTCATAAGTGAGCTGGATGATGGGATCAAGTATACCCTGACAAAGTTTGCTTATGATACCAAACTCAGTGGGGAAGTGGACACGTCAGAAGGGAGAGACACTCTGCAGAAAGACCTGCATAAGCTGGAAGAGAGGGCAAACAAGAACCTGATGGAAGTTGAACATGGACAAGTATAAGAACTTGCACTTGGGAAAATATGGTCCAGGAGTGCAGCACAAGCTGATATCTACCTGGCTGGGGAGCAGCTCTGGTGGTCCTGGTGGGCAACAAGCTCAATACAAGCAAGCAGTGTGCTGCTGATGATGCAGAGAGGCAAAGAAAGCCAGCAGGATGCTGGGTGCCATCACCAAGGGCATCACCAGCAGAGATCAAGAAGTCATTATCCCACTCTAGTCAGTGCTTGTCAGGCCACACCTGGAATACTGTGTTCAGTTCTGGTCCCTGCTATACAAAAAGATGTGGACAGGCTGCAGAGGGTCCAGAGAAGGGACACTAAAGGTGATCTGAAGGCTGGGAAGCTGGCCCGTGAGGAAAGGCTGAGAGAACTGGGCTTTTTCAGCCTTGAGAAAAGAAGGCGTAGGGGAGATCTTATCATCATGGTCCAGTATTTAAAGGGTGGCTACAGAGAAGGTGGAGACCCCCTTTTTACAACGAGTCACATGGAAAAGACAGGGGTAATGGGCACAAGTTACTCCTGGGGAGATTCTGATTGGACACAAGAGGAAAATTTTTCACAATGAGGATACTCAGAATAATCTCCCCAGGGAAGTGGTGGAGTCACCAACTTTGGACACTGAAGATTCAGCAGGACAGGGTGCTGGGCCCTGTTGTCTGTCTAGACCATGCTATTCCCAAGAAAGGTTAGACCAGATGATCCTTGAAATTGCTTCCAAGCTGGTATTCTAGGATTTTATATCTTTTTAAATACTTCCACCCTCTGACTCTCTGAAGATAGTAACAAAAAGCCTGTCAAAATTCAACATATATTCAAAAAACAATGGGATAAAGTGCAACAAAAAAATTCTCCTGGGGGGGAGGGAATTAAAAAATCTGGTCACATAAGTAAGGGAAATTCTTGTTATCCTTTATTTCTTGTTATCCTGGTATTTAAAAATACTTAGGTATTTTTAGATTTGGAATCAAAGAAATGACAAAGTGTTTTCAAGACATTTACTCATCTTCTTTTGAAAAGGTCATTTACTCCTAAGTCCTGTAAGCCGATAACGATGAAAACTGATTCTGTTTTCCCATGCTTACTCCAAAATCTCTTCTGATCACTTATTAGTCAGCCACCACTGATACAGAGCTTCACTTTTGTTGTCATACGCTTATGACTTCACCCTCACTTGCTCTTGCTGTGCCAATAAACAGAGTGGATTCTAGCTCCCAATATGCCTCCTAAGAATCAACTCTATTTCGCAACTGATTGGCTGAAGCCATGACAGACCTTTACATGTCACAAGCTATTATGAATTACAGCTAATTAAGACACTGAAAAATTACTTACTACTGGTAGACTCCAGCTCGGATATGGAAATGTCCTGATTTGGTCTTGGTGAAATCCAGCAAGTCAACAGACTCTCCTTGAGAAGTCACCTAGGAGTTCCTTGGCAGTTACCAATTGTTCACTTAGGACTGTGGAAATTCCTATTTTTTTTTTTTTTATAAACTCATAATATCTGCTTTTTTTGTGAGGTTAAATGGATCTTAGAAGACATATTACATGTCACAGTCCTTGGTCTACCCCCTAAGTTACTATAATTCAGGTAGCAATGGTTAACACCACACTGAGCCAAAGCAAACACGCCTTGCAATCAACTCCCTTCGTTCCGTCTACCTATCAATGAGACATAGGAAGACAGAGAAGCCATATAAATAATGTATCCCATCCACCACCTGTTTTTATGAATAGAACACAAAGCACATAGAAAAGACACACAGCATTTGTGTCTTTGCATACCTTATTGAGCTGGGGCTGGTTTTGTTTAATTGCATGTGGAATTTTCAGTAGAGTTTTTGTTTCTCTATTTTGGGTGTCAGATCACCATTGCTTCTCGAGCAGATCGGGACGCTTGGGGCTGGCAGCTTCTTGTCAAAGTTCCTGGCTCAAATGCTCGCCTCTTAAGTTGCCTCTGACTAAACCACTCTCTACTTATGGTGGCCTAAGAACCACTGCTTGCAAAGGGAAGGAAACCAACTGGCTCATGAAAAATGAAACCAGGATTTCCACAGAACTGTTTCCTGAGCTAGAGGTGACAGAGTTCCTGAAAGCTTTCTTCTTCCACAGAGTAACACAAACTGAATGTATTCCTCCTTTAAAAACAACAACACAAGTTAAAAATTAAGATACTATGGTCAAAAAGAAAAGAAACCAGGAGAGACCTTGGCCAATTACTCTGAGGTTAATAAAGCTGTAGAAATGAATTTGGCCCAACTTTACCATGTATTTGCAAGCCGATTACAAAAATTAAGCTACCACCAATTTCAATGTCAGTACTTACAAATCCTGAGCTTTCCTTTGTCTTAAAATTACTACTTGCAGACACCACAACATTACTTTATCACATAGATAAAACACTTAGATTAGCTTCATTGCTATCCTTCTTTAAAGCATAAGACAGCAATTTGCATGTCTCCATGGAAAGGAGGAGTAACCCAAAAGAGAAAATACCACCTGGTGATCTTACAGATTTCTCAGATTCAAAGTTCTGCAAAGCAACTCGACCTCCAGGTTAGAAAGATATGAATAACCCTAAGTGATGAAACCCTCTGACTCGCTTTTGTCACACCCTCATCTTTGTTGCTACCACAGTGGCACTGGAGGAATTGAAGACCTGCAGTCTGTAGCATCAAGCACCTTGAGCTTTTCTCCCAGCCCCAGGCACGCAGCCAAGATTCAGCTTTGTGGGTCAACCAAAGGCAAGGGACTACAGCTCTTCAGGGTCTACTTAAAGTCCTCAAAAATAAAAAAAGAGCAAACCAGCAAGTCAGGGCTTAGAGGGACATGGTGTGCCTTACACCACTGCCCTATATATATATATATATATGTGTGTGTGTGTGTGTATATATATATAGTACTTTATGTCAAAAGGCAGCACAGAGGCTTGGGTTCACCTTTTTTTCCCTTTTCTCCACGCAGCACCTGTCAACCTGACCACCCAATTGTTGCCCACCCTAATTTTTTTTGCACTGAAAAGGTGGCAATACCTGGTGCAGACTGCTCTCCTAGTCCAGATAGTGGGAGTAAGGGAATTATTTAGCTGGTAATTGAGCCCTAAAGGACACATCTATAAAAAGAAAGCCTAAGGCTAGGTAGAGTTTAATTCAGACTCAGAACTAGAAAGCACATCCCCGATTATATTACTCCAGATGCTGAACTCACCTTCCCCAACGATAAAGCATTTTTGTGCAAACCTCACCGAAACAGTCACTCTCAATGTCACAGACAAGTCATTATTTTGAGGAGTTGTCACAACAGAGGGGCAAAAAAGTAATACAAGACCACTAATGTGAGCCTTTAAGTGCCTCCTACAAGTCACGGAGGCGGCAGAAGTAGCAAGAGAAAAAGACAAACCCAGGTTTTATTTGAAGTATGGATTTGAAAGCAAGTCATGTTGAGATCCAGGCAATTATTTTGTAAGTGATATGAGAGAATGGAACTTTTTTTTCCTCCCCCTGTAGCCATCCTTGTTGTTTTTATTTCCCCCTACACACACAGCTAGTCACTCTCCAAGCTCTGCCTGTGCTCTGAGAACCAAAACTCCAGTGTGATCTCTGACAAACACACCTAAGAAACGCAGCAGCTCCTGACACACATGGAGCAGGCACCCCTGTGCCATTTCCCAGTATCCCACAGTGCATCAACGTGCTCAGCCAGACAGATCAACTGATTGCTGGGAAAAGATGACTGGAGAGCCTGAGCCTCACACTGTACTAGCATTTGCCCAGACATGATCTGTACTTTAAGAAGCCTCCAGAAGAAGAGACAAAAGATGCTCTGCCCCTTGTTGTCATCATACCTCTTCTTGCTTTCATCAAAAAAATAGTTCTGAAAGCAACTTAAAAGGATCTGGGGAATAGATACTGGAACAGCAGCCACACCTCCCTTCTCCCACCTCCTCATCAATTCAGACTACATCCTGTGGACCTACTCTCAGGAGGTAAACCTTGGACATAACAGAACCGTGGCTCTTCATTAGCTGTGTAGGACAGAACAGCAAAATGTACTGCCTCCTTCCTCTCCTCCCCTCTAAAATTCACACCTTACACTGAGCTGAGAAGACGACAGATCTACGCCAAGTCTCATCCCAGTGCTGAAAGAGCACTGGTTAAAATCCTTCAAGGAAAAGCAGTAAAGACCAGCTATTCAGACTGTGATAATTTCTTAATTGAAAATTACGTGATTTCTGTACACACCAGTCCCTCTTGCCTCCCAGGGGAAAGCTGTAAAAGGCTTGGTCTGGAAATGCTCAGCACCTCTGCCCTCACTACAGCCAGTACAGGGGCTTCCCTAACAAGCAGGGTCTGGTTGAAGCGCTGAAGGTCGAGGGCAGCCTTGGCTGCAGCGACCATGAGATAGTGGAGTTCAGGATCTTGTGTGGTAGGAACAGAATACCAAGCAGGATCACAACCTTGGACTTCAGCAGGGGCAACTTTGACCTTTTCATGAGATTGCTTGGGGAAATCCCATGGGACAGGGTACTCGAAGGTAAAGGGGCCCAAGCCAGTTGGCTTATATTCAGGGACCACTTCTTCCAAGCTCAAGATCAGAGCATTCTAACAGGTAGGAAGTTAAGAAAGGGAAACATAAGGAAAAACTTTTTCACTGTGAGGCTCACAAAGCTCTGGAACAGGCTGCCCAGAGGGGTTGTGGAGTCTCCTTCTCTGGAGATATTTAAAACCTGCCTGGATCTGTTCCTGTGTGATCTGCTCTAGATGATCCTGCTCTGGCAGAGGGGTTGGATTAGATGATCTTTCGAGGTCCCTTCCAACCCTTAACATTCTGTGATTCTGTGACTTGGAGGTCCTCCTCCTTGGAGGACTGCTATGCAGCAGTGAGGGGATGACTGCTTTTTGGGGGGGCTTCTGGAAGTCCTGAAGTCCACAAAAAATGAGAAAGTCCAAGCGAAAAAAGACCCAGAGACAACCGTAACAGGATCACAAGTTACAGAGGAGGAATCTCCTATAACACCACAGGGCCATGAACCTCACGTGCTAAACGGAAGTGATAAAAGTATTGCTGGTTGTGAGACACTGGAACAACAACCTGAAGAGAATAGATACCATCACATTTTAGAGTCAGCCCTGAGAATCACGGAGAAGTATCTTCCCTCAGCATTAAGTGAAGCAGATGTCCTTGGTTTTCAATATGCAGTGTAAATTTATTTTATTATGTAAAATTCATCTCTCTTCTCTTTTTCCCCCCATTTAGGTCATTTCACTGGGCCTCTTTTTCATAAGAAAACCAGAAACATCCCCATAGCATTCTCCCAGCCTCCAATCTGTTCAAGGTGGCAGCACACTACCTCCCATAATTTACCATATCTAGTTGTTTCTTAACAGATTTGGAGGTTTAACTCACTTCTGCAGGAGTTGAGCTTCCAGCCACTAGGGCAGTGGCCTTGAGGCAGATCTATGGACTGTCATCCACGCACACAGGTAAAACTGCTGGAAGTCAAAAGTTGCTGCAGACCTGGCCACACAAGTACCAGTCAGCATCCAGGCAACTGGACCTTTTCTTGACATTGAATGGATCTCTTGCTCCACCAGGAAACCCAGAGCGACAGCTCCTGCTTGCCAAAGTTCACTACTCCAAGCTCTGCCTAACAGCTCCCAGTAGAATCCACTGGCTTTTGGGCTAGCTGTTTTGTTCTCGTGGTAAAGAGAGGAAGGATGAAGCAGAGATGGAGATTATAACACTGTCAGGGACTCAAAACCAGCTAGTTCATAGTTGGCTCTGCTGAAGGGCATCCTGCACAGTCAGTTTAGCATCTGTGCTGCAAAACCAAGATAATCACAGTGTTTCTATGATACCAGCACTTGTCTGCCCATTTAGACAGGAAACTCTCATAGTAAGGATCAAGCTTTATTTTGTGCAACGTGCACAACATACAGAGAGATTCCAATCTCTGCTGGGGTCTTCGGAAGGATCTTCCATACCATTCACACAACCTCTTTACCTATTTTCAGAACACTGAAGTAGTTCATGCAAGTGTTTCCTTAAATAGCAAGACCCTGCCGTTCTGCATCCAGCTTCTTTCCATAGTTTGGCTCTCTGGGCTGCAGCTTCAGAAACAGTCTGATATTCAAAGCACCATATGAAGACCAACATAAAGATTAATATACATAGATTAGTACACAGAGGGGCCTATAAATTAAGATGTTTTGAAGCTTTTTAACATTTCAGAATATCCACTGCCTTTGTGAAAAGGCACAGCGTAGTGAGAGATATTTATGTTAACTCAGCTAAGTGTGGATAACAAAACCACTGACTGCAGTATCACTCAGGGAACTATCACGGGCAAACCGCTTCCGAACAAAGTTCACCCACTCACAGGTAACTTTTTCACCTCCATACAACATCCAGTTTCCTTATTCAACCCATTCTGGACCTCCACAGCCTCATCAGAGACATAGAAAAGCTGACATGAAGCTGCTTTAACTACTACACACATGGCTCTCTAATGAGCTGTCCGGGGCACTAAACTCTCTACATTATTCCAGTAAAAGTTAAAACCAGATGAATCGGTTTAGCTGACCTCTAGAGATGAAACAATTCTTATTTTAAAATGTATTTCTTGGCTTCTAAAGGAATTTACCCTCACTACGATCTATTTTAAAAAAACCCAAACCACACCAAAAGACTAGCAGGTCTTTCAGCACACTTTTTTTTCTGTGAAGAACAGTGACGTTGCAAAAACAGACACGGCTAGAATAAAACTGCAAAGTCCATGGCTGGAGCACAACTATCAGCATTAAAGGGTGAGGTTAAGAAGTTAAAGGGTGAAGGCAAAGGTGTCTTGTGTTACATTCAAACAGTGAAAATGGTTTTAACTAGATCCTTGCTTAAACCAGGCAAATGAGTTTGGAATCTAGATCTCAAGCACTTAGAAACCATTCCCTGGGGGTTCAGTTTCTTCTTCTAGGAACTCGTAGGAACAAAATTCTGGACTTCTCCCTCTGACCCCACATCAGAATCAGGCTCACCTTCATCTCCTTCCTCCAGTACCATGATCTTGGGCTGCACAGTAGCTCCCATTGAGAGGGATTTCTCTTGTCCAAGGGAGTTTTGTTACACAAACCTATTTCTAGTCTAACAGTTAGAAATGTCTCAGAGGAAATAAAAGGCTGGATTGAAAGCACAAAAGGCAGGGAAGCAAAAGGGCCTAACCTTGCCCATAATTAGGCCCCTTCAAAGCACCCTGGCAGACAAACCTGTGGTTTCTTGATCTTCAAGATACGAGTGCTTTAGTGCTCTGCACAAGGCAGTTCACAATAGGGACAGAAGCAGAAATTGGCTTAATTCCAAGGTGACACCAAACTGCTGATCTTAGAAGCCTCCGTGCTTAGGGCAGCAGCCAAACAGTCTGTTATTGGGAGTGTGGATAGAGGCAACTCAATTCCAGATGGGCTGCTTCAACTAAGCACATTTAGCCTTTTTAGTTTGCAAGCTCAGCAAGTTTAATGAGTCTTTGCTGAACTTTAAGGCCCTGGTTTTGCATCACAGTTCAGGTTTACCTTCAGACATGCCACAGGCCAACTGAATTCAACTACTCATGCACCATTTATTGCTGGCATGGCTGCAATTCGAGACAGAACTTACAATGACAGATCTCACGATGACAGATCTCCCTATGATCTTCACATAAGCTAGAACTAAGACTCTGAATTTGAAATAGTCCAGAGGCAGCTCTGAGATTCGCTGCGTTCTAGAGCGAGGTGGGGATGGGAGCAAGCAGTAACCATGCAGAGGTCTAGCCCTTCATTAGAGGCTGGAGCTGGGCACACTCAGCCCCTGAGCCAGGCCACAGCATCACGCTGCTCCTGGCTGCCTGCATCTCAGGGAGGTCCAGCTGGCTGCCCTTGCAGAAGTCCATCCTTAACAGAGGACGTGTGCCCCAATGCAGAACAAGAGACCAGTTCCAGTCTCAGCAAGCCTCTGACAAACACAGGGTAGAGAAACAGAGAAAGGAGAAGAAAAGGGCAGTAAAGGACACACTGGCAGTGAGATGAACCATGGCTACTGTGGACTAATCGCTGCTTATTTTGGGGTATGGCACATGGTGTAGAGAAACACGGAGGAAGGTAAGAGGTGGCTTTGCAGTGATTTTGCTTTGGCTGGAGTGATTCTCCCCAGCAAGAAGGCAGAATGAGAAAGAATAAGAGTTTTTACTAAAAATCTGAGGCCACATAGCAACTTTTGGATCCTCAAAGGAATCAATGATATAAAGCTTCTCCCATTCAGACTTCATTCTCTACTTGCTTCCACTCAGAGGAGAGAAAGGGGAGGATACTGATGAACAGTTACAACAGCAGTTAGGAGCCTAAGAACCATACATCTTGAAGGAGAAATCCCAAAATCATTGGTAATAAAATAAACAATTGTTAAGACAGACATAAGATTTATTTTTTTTTTAAACATTGCTTTATCAATGGTGGAATTCTGTAGACATGCACTGGAACTCTGCCCAAAAAGCTCGGGGAACAAAACCTCAGTCCAGATTTAAAATGTATGTTAAGTAAGATCTCAACTGTTGGGACTGGTATGATCGGTCTTGACCTAGAATACACCTCATCACATTGGAGTAAGCCCTTGGAAAAATTTGATTTACTACCACTAAAAGAAAAAATCCCTCCCGAAGCCAAAAAACACTGGAGCTCTGAACAGTGAAATATATCTTTACTTAGGAGTAAAGCCCCAAAGTTAGAGCCCCACAAATGAGACTGCAGAATCCCTCAATGAGAGATCGCAATGGATTTCCCCTACACTTTCTCTTGCAGAGATAGAGGCTTGCTGGAGGGTTAACCAATACCCCAAGAAAAGAATGACAGAAGCCAGTCAGACTGAAGCAATTTAGTCCAGTTATCCCAGTTGCCAAGTGACCTTGGCTGGCTGAGTTGGCCATCACACCTCATTTACCCATTTTGCCTTCATTCTTCTCCTAATGCCCCTGAAATAATTTTCAAGACTGATCTTCAAGTAATGACACAAGAAAATTTGCAAGATGAATAGAAAATAGTTCTCTGCTTTCTGCTCTTGTGCCTCACACAACAGATGTTTTGCTCATCACTGTACACTATGGAGTGATGCACTGTAAGAAGAAAAAAAAAAAGTCCTTCTGATGCTCTCCTGGGCCCTTCCCATGACTTTGCTTGCTGGGATATTTTTGAAAAGGACGAATTACCTTCATTAATTGAAACTGTGCATCCTGCATTCTTACAGGGAAGATGTCACAACAAGCACGACCCCACTTCACAAGGAATTACAAAGTTCTCACATGAGAAATGTGGCAAGGAGAAAACACACAGACTCAACAGAAAATAAAATCAAATACCAAAACAAAACCAAAAAAAAAGCCCCAAGAACCCTACAAAGTTGTTTGGAAAAGAACAAACCATTCAGGATGTTTCTGAAACAGCCACTGCTATGTGGACAGTTGTACGTGGCCACAGGGACGTCAAAAAGAGTTTCAGTTTCATTGAATGTCCTCACTACGAATGCTGCTGAGGGGCAGCAAAGTACATTCCCTCAACTCCGCAGATGTCAGGAACAGAGGGGTGCTCAGAGCCTCCTCAGGGTGCTGATGCTGTCACCTACACAAACCCAACCTTGATGGTAGGCTGGCTCATGCCAATGGCAAGCATTTCAGAAATCCTAAATCTCTTCAGCCCTGGGAGGATCAGCGCTTTGTATCAGTGGAGTTACTCAGCTGCTGGGGGGTAACACACAACTTAGGTCTTCACCTCAAGAGTTCTAAGGAGCCTGATCCAAAGTCTCTTGAAAGCAACAGGAGGAAAGACTCGGTCCATGGTCTTCGGACAGGTCTCCAAGAAAAATCACATGGGAAAGTCAGTACTTTGGATAGAAAAGAAACCACACGGCAGAACATCCCAATGCCTCAACTCCTTCAAGCCGGATAAAGCATTATAAAGCACGCCAAAGGTAACGGTAGGGAAACGTCTTGAAGTGGCTCATCTTTGTACTTTTAAATAACCTACCTTAAGAAAAACATGCTGTTACTTTGGCAGCAGTATTTGTATTTTCTTCCTCCATTGTAAAGTACCAGTTACAGCTTGCAAGTGTGGGAGCAATGCTTTTATGAGTAACTCAAGTAACTAAAATGTTTTTCGATAGATTCAGACACACGTAATTTTCTCTTACCTAGTGTGCTCTATACATGCACAGAGAGATACGGACACACACATGAGAGTAGGGAAAACAGCAAGCTTTAGATACAGATAAAAGCTTGACAAATCTGATCCAGTTCGAAACTTCCAAGCCCTGGGAACATTCGAGCTCTCAGCCTTGCGAGCCATCCACAGGAATGCTGTATCTACACCAGAGAAGCCTCACAAGACCCTGTTTAGAGTCAGCTCTTCACGATTCATTCCACAACAAAATCATAAAGACTCTGCAGGCTGCCTGCCCACCAGAGAAGCTATTAAGCCACAGCCTACGAACTGACCAGACATTCTCATATTGCCCCATCTCAAACACTCAAAGGGTATCTTGTAAAAACCACACAAGCACAACTGCTAGATGCCCCAGTAAGTGCAGATTATCTCCATCCATTCTGAGCCTGCAAAGCTGAGATGATCAGCCTGTTCAAACATGCCATGCAGCCACCAGACAAGCACATGCTCCTGAGCAGGGCAGGTATACCAAGCTGGGGGGGGGGCACACCAGAATAGGACACAAAACCTTGGGAAAGAGTTTTAACTGAGCAAACGATAATGGCAGGACAACATAAGTGTTTTGGTAACTGTTTCTAGAGTGTATCCTTGGCTGGTTTGTCTTGTTTCACAGAGGACTGATTTGCCTAAACGTCTCAGTGTCTGCTAGTAGGGCATGGAGCAGCTGGTTTTTGAAAAACACAGAACTACACCCTTCTGCATGGGGACAGCTTTTGGTACCACACGACCTCCTGCTTGCTGACAGGGCTGTACAACGCATCAGCTCTAAGGTAGAATCTCCTAACCTAAAAATGTTGACTATATGGTTGCTCTTGCTGCTCTGAAGGAGGGAAGGTGCAAGAAGTGTGGTCCTCTTGAAAGGCATCTTTGGCTGTGACTCTCACATGGTATTTTCCTAATCCTTATCTGCATGAGGATGTTAAACAGCCACTTCATTACCCTCGTATTACAGAGGAAAGACACTCCCTCCCCCAGACATCAGTTAACCATCAAATTTAGACTATAAATCCCTTAGGTTCCTAGAGCAGAAACAGCAAAGATGCTTGTGGCTCAGAGTCTAACCAGTCTGCATAGCACTGCCTAGATTTTTCTTGCACATGCACCTTTCCACCCCTTCTTCTACCCATTAAGTGACTCTTCTTGAATACTATGAGAAATCTACTTCAAGAGTTCAAAGAGTGGAAGAGCCAGGACCCTTTCATAACAGTGTCAGACTGTATAGCTTCCCGACAGGACACGGAACAGCCCCACTGTAGAATTCATCTCTTTTCCCCAATAAATCATTAAACCTTTACCCAAGCCTACACCACACCAAATTACGGTGTCTCTGCTGCCCTAGACTGCTGCATTCTGCAGCCCAGCTCCTGACAGGCAGAGAGGATGTGAGTGTGCAGACCTGCTCCTGCTTTACCCATAAGCACTCTTCAAACCTGGCAAAAAAACCATAGATGGCCTGCACAGCTGAAAAAAGTGCATTTGTCTGGGATCTGTGAGAGGAGCAGATTTATGTTTCTTAAAGATTACTTTTTATGTTAACTGACTGCTCAGGAATTTGGCTGTAATTTCTGGTTTGTAAAACACAAGTGGGGTGAGAATTACATTTCATTTTTATATCAAAATTTACACTTCCCAGTTGGTCAAAATCCTGTCAACTCACGTGGTGTAAGGTAGGTCTCACCTCATATGCTGTGTTACAGGATCAGTGGCTGCTCTTAGACTGGTATATTCAGGTAAGCCAGATCCTCAGATGGCACAGGTTAATAAAGATCTGCTGAAAGAATACAGTTATTCCAAACTGCACCAGCTGGTTTGGCCAACTGATACAAGCAGCACACCCATCACTTCAAGATGTCTATGACAAAATGCTGATGTGTGATCTGGGGAATCAGATATATGCTTCTCTTAACAGCCAGAAAAATTGATGTCCATGATAAAGTGTCCCTTTGAACAAAATCAGAGGTCTTCAGTACATCTTTAATTAATTTCATTTCTCCCTTTATACACCTGACCATGACAGAAGAATGTAGCAGAACAATTATACAATGACATCTCTACCAGCAAAGGAAGGCTTTGATGGAGTATACTGGCTGGGGATGAATCAGAATGAATGATTTCTTTCTCCTCTGACTACTAAGTTTTCCCCAAACCCCCAAAACACCACAACTTTTAAATTGTGCAGAAACCATCAACACGTTTAGAAAATGAACCAACCCAGTTCACAGCAAATAACCAGACTTGACAAAGAACAGTCTAAACACTGAAGGACCTGTGACTTATATGGAAGGTCAAGCTGCATGACCGCGTCCATTCCTTCCGGTCTCGACACTTTGCATATCACATTTTGGGAAGACCTTTGCATTAATTCCTTTCCAAGTACCAAACCAGATAGTTTTACTGGAAATTGTACGTCCTCTTATCTGCTCCTACTGCCTGCTGGCTCAACCTGACGTTTTCAAAAGCAGCACTGCAGGGTATCTGAACAACAATGAACATCCTTTTCCTGCTGGTAAAACACCAATACGTTACTAGCGCGATCTACGCTTGCTCAGAAGAACAAGGAACACAAGATTGTTGACCTTGCCTCAAATAGCAGCTTCTCTGAAAAATGTATCCAAAACATACATCCCTCGGCACTATGTGAATCTGATCCACATCATCTCAGCAGCACTCCACTGGAATGGAAGAGGAAACCCTAGCTCACAAGACTGCTGCTGCTGGGTGGCTTCAGTTTGCCCTACAGCTCTGGCATGTGGTATTCAGGGTCAATTCCCTTCTCAACTCAAGCAGATATTCAGCTACCAATATCTACACTTCATCCTATAGGACAGTTAACAGGGAGGCCCTCTCAGCCACTCTAGATGAAACCACTGCACTACAGATAAAATACTTAAACATCAATAGAAGGAAAAAGCATGAGAATGGGTCTGGCTCTCAACATTACCTGTAAGGATGTTCACTGCCGAGCAAAAGCCTCAGTCTCTGTTTCTGCTCCAATGATATTTTAACTATTTACATGAAATTTAAACAGAGAGGATTGTGAAGACTCCTCAACTTCACACTACTTTTGAGCTTTGTGGTTACAGTCACTAGTGGGACACGCAAATGTAAATGACCCCTCAGGAAATATGGGAAGTGAATGCAAGTTTTCCACATCCTAGGTGACAACACAAAGCAACAAATGCAAACAAACAAACCAACCAACAAAAAGGGGGATGACTATCGGTGATGATGTGAACACAGGAATTTCCTCCCTTTGCTTTCCAAACAGCTGCTGAAAATGGTCCTGTATGTTTTAGCTTGGACTGAGTGAAAAGGGGCTTTTAGACAAAAGGGGAAAACTCTTATTTGGTATAATCTGACCTTTTTTTTTTCCCCTTTTCTGATTTACTTTATTATTCAGTTCATTTGCCTTGTATTTTAGGAAATCAATTGTCCGGATGGGCCAATGATGAACATTTGGCATGTTGATACATCTACCCTCTGCCTTGGCATCAGACCTGCACTAACATCAACAGATGTCATGCGTGCAGATCAAAGGAAAATATTCATCTCCAGTATAGCCCTGAAGCAGCTCTCAATTACCATCCTTGCAACAAGGCTTTATTCTTGTAAATCCATCTGTCACCAGAACACCTCAAATCTGCTCTAGACATGAACACCACAAATGAAAGCATACACGAGACCATTCTTGCACAGATTACAGACAAAGAGTTACTCCTCAGTTAAGGGTAATGCTGCACATGAAAGAATAACCCACATAGAAAAAACCAAACCTGATAGGCATAATTCCTGGTATGAATTTATTTCCCCCAACACAACTGTTCGGGGTGAAAAACAAGGCACTGAAGATAATTCAATGGGCAAAACAAGCCCACTAGGAGGTGTCAGTTCCTGTTCTCACACTGCCCCGGCTAGATGCCCAACTCGGCCCAGCAAATCCGAGGCCACAATTGCAAGTCTGATGAGGTTTGCAATATTCCAGCCAGCCCTCAGCAAAGCCCAAAGTGGCACTGAATTATATACAGGGGATAAGCGAGCCCAAACACAGCCACTGTTTTTCTAAAGCTTAACTTACTTACATTTGACACGAAGGTTTTGTTAACAAGTGGATTTAGGTACAGGTTTTACGTACTAATATCCGCTACTCGTGTCTTCTCATTGAGGAGTACAATCCCTGGCTGTCCTGATTGTTTACGAGATGCCTGCAGTATTTGTATCTGTTGTAGGACTCTATTTCCTTGCCTCAGTAATAACAGACATTTGCTACCATTCATCATTCCCCAACAGAACCCAGCGTAGTGCTTTTTTGTCACACGGCATATACTTGTTTTCCTGCCTGCTCACAAGCATAAGGCTTTGATTGTACAACCTTAAATTAATTTGATAATTAATAACTGATTCTTGAGAAAATGAATCTGCCCCTTGTCTCCTGATACTGACTACGCTTTCCTCCTAAGGCATCAAGTACCATATTGCCATCACTAGAGCATTCTAACCATCACAGCACAGTATTCACCCTTCTTGGTTTGGGCTGTTGTTTCAATTCTTTAACCCTCATTTCCCAGGTGTCTGACTTCCCTGGTAACAGGAAAACAGCAGCTAGACCAGGCAAGACAACAGCCACAATCTTCACCTCTCCCAGGGCAGAGAAAAGACTGGAAAGATCTCCAACTTCTACCTCGAACCACTACCAGGACAAACTTTGCTTGCCTCTTTCTTCACATCTATTTTAAGAACCAGTGGATGTTTTCATTTGGTATTTAAAAAGAAAGTGTTTGTTAAAAAGAAAACAGAATCTTTAAAATATACAGAATCAGCATTTAAATGAGCAGTTTGGCTGCCAAATGTTGTGTGGGTAATAATTATGGGAGAACTAAGAGCCTGGGCAATGCAGTGAACACAGATCTGAAATACAGTACTGCTAAACATAAGCAGCCTCTATTATCACAGCCAGCGTTATTTATTTCTAGGGCTTGTAGAGGAAAAAATCCTTATATTACAGTCTGCTCTTGTCTCACTGCAGTGGACTAACTCAATTTCGATGCTGTGCAAATAACACTGATCTTTGTGAAAAAGGAGCCTCAGGTGGAGTTTCTTTATCAGAAAAAAAACTTGGCAATGTCTCACAAGGCTTCAGAGCCTCCCTTTTACAGTCGGAATGCAGGGAACCCCTTAAGTCCTTTTAACTTCCAACACGTGAAATCCTTCACTCCCAACTGCAAGGAGAAAAGGTTACGCTTTTAGCGGAGGAAGCTTTGCTCTATTCTTTAAAATACACCTGAAAAGTCAGCCAGACCTCTCAAGCCAAGGACAGGGCTGCTACATAAACTCTCACGCTCGGTTATATTTCCAGCCCTTCGGGCACTGAGAGCGTCCCAGGTCACAACAGGTTATGACAGCCCACATTTCCAACTCTTACCATTTGACAGCTGGGCCTAAGGTACACCAAACCAGCAGCCTGGGTCCCCATCCAGCTTGCACGCGCATTAGGCAAGTCCTCCACTGCAAACAACAGCAGTCACACCTACGGGGAGGTGAACCCTGCGGTCTGCAATTCAGGCAGCTCTCTCTCATTAAACAGAGAGGGGGAAAGGACAGAAATTCGGCTTTAATAAAAGACCTTAGGGAAGAGAAATTGGTGGGATAGGGATGACAGAGGGACTGACTATTACGATATTAACGTCTGGTGCACAAGAAACAGATGCTTAGTCCAAGCGATAGCACAAACTGTGTTTTACAGTATTTATTTGGATCTTTGAAGAAGAAAACTTCTCTAAGTGCTTGTCCTAAGCAATAACTGGACACCCAGATTACTGTTTAACAAATACCATCGATGGAACAACCTTTCCTAAATCTCAGTGGATGAAATTTGGATTCCAAGGCAATCAGATCCCTTCTAGTGATAACCACGAGAGGCATACGAGTGTCTAACAGCTGTACTTGTCACACCTCACTGGCTGAATGTGGCTTTCTTCCTTGCCCCCTGGTAGCAGCCGTACATTTACACGGCTATCTCATCGCCCAGACATCTTTGCCAGCCTCTTCCCGAGATATATTTTTCCTACCTTCCTATCAGCTCAACAGATTCTCTCGGGGAAGAGAGGAGAAATCGTAGCCTGGGCACCGCGAGCTTTATCGCACTCAGAACGATAAGGCACTAAGCACGAATTAGGGTGGAAAGAGCTCTGTGTCAGATTGCTGCAAAACTGGAAGAACTGACATCATCTGGAGGTAGTGCCCACAGTGTCAGCAGCTACCGGACTCTCCACGTGACGTTTACAGCCGGTGAGAATCTGAGAGTCATGCTCAGGGCAAGATGTTTCAGGCTGATTATTTACTCAATTAGAGTGTACAGTAACCAGATGAAGGGGATCGCTGTATCTTTGATTACTTAGTATGGTTTTGTTCATACCTTTTATAAAGATTTGGGCAACTCAGGTGAATATATTAAGTTTCCTGTTACTGTTTTCTTTCTTCCAAAGAAATATCCCCAACTAATTGCAATCACCTTTTTTTGCTGCACCAGCAACTCAGGGCTGTGTGAATTACAGCGTGCAACAGCAGCATCACAGCCCATCTCTCTGGCAGTCCAACCGCAGTGGCAGTGCAGATGTGTCTCAGGGTGGAAACTTCATTTCTGGGAGAAGTTTGGTGGTGAGAAAGGGAAAAGAATTGAGAGGAATAAAGTGGAGAAAGGCAACTATATTTGAATAAATTAATTAAAAACCCCTTAAGAGTTACTAGACAACACAGACTTGAAGTTCCTGAGGAAAAGAGTACTGCGAGTTGGGAGAGTACTGTCAAAGACCTGTCACAAAGCCTGAGGTATTTCTTCCTTTTATTAACTAAACATGATACTGGCTCATGAGACAGGAACTGCACCAGGAGGACCTTTCCTTCTGATCCCATACACTTGCTCACCTGTTTTGATGAGCAACTTCATTACTACACGCCATGCTGATAACAATATCTAGTATTAAACTTATACCTCTTATCATACAGAGGGGTTTTGATTGCTCTAACCTTGAATCAAAGGAGGCTGGACTCATGAAATCAAGCCCAGCTTGCTCGTTCTTCCCAACTTAGTCCTCGAAGCATTTTTTGAGAAATCAAGAAATCAACTGAAAATGTATTAGTTTTGCTTACATAGCCAGGCATCTCTTTGCTTGTACACGGCACCACAAAAGTCTTGCTTTTCAGCAGCTCTAACGTACAGCTACTATGCATAAATACATTATATGAATACAGAAAGAACTGTGTATTTCTTGTCCCCTCAAAACACAACGTTTCTCAAAAAGCACTCCACATTTCACCAAAATCTCCTCCCAAAGAATTCAACACCCAAAATTCCTCTGACCTTGGCAACAGTGCTGTTACGCCAGTCAGTCAAAAAACCCTACTCTGAGAAGCATGCTTCATACTGGATATTCAAAAATTCATCAGAGCTCTACTTTTGCAGCTTTCCCCCCCTCAATTTTATGCACACATAAACATCTGTTCTGCATTCTGACAGGATCAGGAGAGCACAGGTTATTTTTGCCCAAATGAAAACGCTGCATTCAGGAAAATACAGTTCATTGGCAAATGAATAGCATGCCCCGTTAATTTGGACAATCACTGAGGAACAGGTGGAGGGGATGTTTAAGAAGCCTGTAAAAATTTATCTACATAACATGCAGTCTGTGAAGCTCTGTTTCTATCAAACCCATTTGATGCACTGGACCCTGCCAGCCCACTGTCACATTATAGTCCCCTTGGCTAACCGGCCAGAGAAGCTGGAGTACTGTAGAGAAGATACACAAGATCAATGGTATTTCAGAGGTGGAAAAGGTAAGTCACATGGGTGGAGAAGCTGGAGGTAAAAGAAAAACCCAGAAGGACCAGCAGGTGGGACAGAAAACAGGGCACGGCAATCAGATTTGTGTGACAGCGACAACAAAATAGCCACCCATGTATTCGAGTTACGTACTCTGCCTTAATACACGGTGCATCCTTGCCCCTACGTGGCACATTTTGCAAGTCAAGAGGAACTTCAGTTACTAACTGCAGAATTCCTACACTCCTGAGCACAGCCTTTCTGCTTACTGTTCAGTACTCGGCGTGCCGCTGCCCACCCGCGTAGTACACCGCCACGCTTGTCCATCACCGTGACTTACCTGGCTTCTTGCACATCTAACAAGCCTAACTGGCTTAAACGATTACAACTTTTACCTTCTGGCACAGGCAGGGGGTAGATTCTCCAGAGTTCAGGGCAGGCTGGCACTCTGGACAAAGGAAGGTGTAACTGCAGGGGAGCGGGAGGGCAAAGGCAATTTCTGGCCAGAAGCACACACACGAGTATTCGTCCTTACAAGAAACCTAGCAGGCACGCTGCTGCCAGTCAGAATTAGACCTCGTGGCACTATAGCAAACCCCTCTAAGAGCCACCAGTTAGCAAGGTGTTATTAGCCCCAGCTTTTGTGGACACAGGGCAATGTTTTCACCCCTCGCGGCTGCCTTCACCAGCGAGCGCCAGGGTGAGAAGTCTGTGTGGGCACAGCCTTTTCATTCAAAGCCTTGCTCTGCTCAGCACAACGCTGATTTTTCAAGTGGTGTGTGAAAGAATATCTCCCAGCACAATGTATTCCTAGGAGCCTCAGATAATTAGGGCAGTCACTTCATTTTTCCCATTTTGGTTTCTAGAAGGGTACGCACCAATTAGGCAGATTCTGTGACGTTCCTGCCTCCCAAACTTTTTTCCTCCCCTCTTATAAATTCATGCAGCTAACGTACAGCTGCCTGCAAGCTCCACTTCTGCTCCAGCAAACATTAAATGTTGCAGCGCCCACGGAGATGTATTACGTAAGCTACCGCCAATTCTCCAGCACTAACTGGTGCCTTCTTAACTCACCGCTCCCAGTGCATTGTCATCTCCCATTTGGTGCCCAGTTCTCCTACGGCACGGGTTCAGGACAACGCCCCAGTGGGAACTCAGCCACACAGCCCAGGCTGCAGAGACGAAGACATCTTCGGCTGTGGCCCCAGCATCAGCCCTGGGGGCTGCCCAGGACGCTGCACCTCTGGGCAGCACAGGCACATCTCCCTTGTTCCCCCAGAGAACAGCCAGGACTCTCTCAACTACACAGTCAAAGAGAAGCAGAAGGACTGTCTCAGCCTCCTGAGCTACTCACTCACTCCATATCCTTTTACCTTCATTTTTTAACAAGTCCAATGCCTTCAGTGTTACCTTGCGCTCACTGGGACTCTACTGTCCTATGCATGCTGTATTATCTTAACATGCCACTGCCTCACCTGTCTCCTCAGCCTTCTCACACATTGAATCATTTAGGTTGGAAAAGACCTTTAACATCATCAAGCCCAACCATAAACCCAACACTGCCAAGTCCACCACTAAACCACGTCCCTAAGTGCCACATCCACACATCTTTTAAACACCTCCAGGGATGGTGACTCCACACTTCCTTGGACACCCTGTTCCAGTGCTTAACAATCCTTGCAGTGAAGGAATTTTTCCTCATGTCCAACTTTAACCTCCCCTGGCACAATGTGAGGTCATTTCCTCTTGTCCTATCACTTCTTACTTGCTTGAACGGAGGCCCACCTTGGTACAATCTCCGTTCAGGTAGTTGTAGAGAGCAAGGTCGTCCCCCCCTCACCCTCTTTTACTCCAAACAATCTCTCAGTTGCCTCAGCTGCTCCTCATAAGACACACAAATAGGGCAGCAGCTTGTTTCCTGAAATCAAGCCCAGTTCAGCGCTGTGCTTAAGTATATGCTTAATTTTAAGTAGCCCAACTGAATTCCAGTGTTCAAAGACAGGTAGAAGCTCAACTGCCTTGCTGAGGACTAGAACAGAGTGATTCTAGCTGTTAAGGTGAGCTTTTCTGTAAGAACATGAATAAAACACAGAACTACCACTCCTCAGAACATCCCAGTTTTGACATCTGCTTTCATCTCTAATTAGGGCAAAAATTCCAAATATCAGCCTTTTTGACAGAATAAAGCATTTAGAAAGCACTGGTTTCAGATATTAAATATTTCACTATTCCCCAGCTGAATGTGCTAGCATCTTAGACTAAACAGAGAAGTCTTAATTTAAACTGGTTTGACATTAAATTGAATTGGGTCTAAACTGGCCCCGAGGCTACATACAGTGCTGCAGAGCCTCCCAATAGCATCTCCTGACCTTATTCTCCCCCAGAGGGCTGATCTTCCCAGCCACATTACATCCCACTGCACTCAGCCTACAGGGAGAACGGGAGGTCTAGTGGGAGGCAGTTCAGTCAAGAGCCCAGGGCTCACTGGGGGAACCAGGGTTAGCCTCTCTCGCCAAAAGGGGTGACAGAGCGGGGTGGGGTTTTTTCATTAGTTCCTGTATGCCTCCCTAAGTGCACAGTTTAGAAAAATATACAAAAAGGAGGAAGATTTCCGATATGGCAGAAGCAATGCAAGCCTTGAGAAGTTATTCAAATTGTTAATCAGAGAATAAATGAAAAATACCTGTTACGGTCTCAGTCCTCAGGGTGTTAAACCTTTGGTTCAGATTCCAAATTTCTATTTCTTTTGTACATACTGAAGACTACAGTCAACTGCTCTTTGATAAGATAAACATATCAACAAATTAAAGGGGCCGGGTAACTCCAGTTCATCACTTCTCCTTGGGACTCTTCTCCAAGTTCCTCTTAAACAAACCTTCCTGGCCCCTGGAGCACAGAAAGGAGTGGCAGCCACCTTCATGGCAGCAATGGTTTCTCCTGTTTAACAGTACATTTGGAGACCTGAGTTACACGACTTTATCTAACATGTCATGGTGATTCTCTATCAAGCTAGTGTCTCAATCAAAACGTGGTACAGTCTCGCAGTAGTCCTGGTGTATTAAATCAATTGTATAACTTCTCTTAACCAGGCTGAAAATGTCTTAAAGCAAAAAGAAAAAAAAAGGGCAGTTTGACTTTTTTTTATCTACAAGTCAATACCCAGGTGGGCAAGATTTCCTTGCGCTGCCCTTCCTTACAGCTCTATTAATCACATCCCAGGCATTCTATCATTTCTGCTTGGTATAAATAACAGGTGATGTACGAACAAGTAGCCAGGTTGTACCATTCACCCTTAAACACCTACAAACAGTTCCTTTTCTAGCTCTCCTGAACCTCTCCAGGGCTCTAAGATGTATTAAAACTGACATCAGTGGCCTGCAGAACACTGATAAGCTCTTTCAAAACTATCAAACACAAATCTCTGGATTTCCTGACTTCGTTAAATGTAAAAGTTTCTATTTTCTGTCCCCCCTGGCTCAGTGCTGAGATCAAAATTAATGGATCTGGACAAAGTAAACTAAAGCAAACTTTAATTGTACAGGTCAGAAATCACAGTATTCTACTTCCAATACTGAAATGTTGAGGAATGGTATAGATACTAAATTTTTTGACAAATAAACTCAAGTACAATTTCTATTCCTAAATTAATAGTTTCATGCAGCTAATCTATGCAACCTTGCTAATTTCTTCCCTTATTTTACACCTCCTTACCTTTTGTTCTCTCTCATCTTTATTTAGTTTTTAAATGATGGCTTGCATGGTTTTTGAGTGGCTACAACAGGAATCTGCATGAGGTCTTTTAGCCATTCAAAGTCTTTTTCTCCCCCCAGATGTCTTCCCTTAACCTTAAATATTGTTATTTTTTCACTTATAAGATAAACATATTTAAAAGATAGTCATATCTGGTGCCCTGCATAAAGGATTATCCTCTTGCTCTGGCCATGTCCCAGTATGTACCGGTGCAAACTCTTTAGGACATTTTTAGACATACAGAAGAGCTCCTATTGTGCATTCCTCTGGCTAAAAATAAAAATTGCTGTCAAGCATTAGAAGTTAGAATCAATACAAGTTCTCCTTTCTACCTGCTCCTGCATTGCACAAAGATATGGGGAGCCTGAACAAAACAGAACAAGCTGTATGTCCTGGGCTAGTCCAAGGGAAAGCAGCTTAGTCAAGGAGGGAGAGAAAAACCCAGTAGATGTTGCAAAAATACCTCGCTCTACCAGAACACAAGTAGCAAGGCAAAGACAACAGAACATGGGTCTAAACTGTACAAGCAACAATAAATCCTGTTTCGGTGGTTAATCTTAAATGTGTTTCCCATGAAGAACAGGGGGAAGTCCCCAGTTCATTTGAGGAGGACAGGAGTAATGGTCGCAGGCTTCCAGCACAGGACAAGAAGTCAGAAGACGACTTATCTCCTCCTCGCTTTCTTGTGGCAAATCTGAGCTCACGATCAAGAACTCTGCCTCAGAAGCTGCCCAGAGCCTTACCCATGAAAGCAGAGACAAGACAAACGCATGAGTGGAAACCAACCCATGAGTTGAAGAGCATGAGCGGCAGCGTGATTCTTGCACAAAGCTACAGCAAGGTACCCCAGCTGGAGTGGTCTTGCTCTTGCAGATGATTCTTGTTCCCTTTTGGAAGACAGACACATTTAAAAGGGTTCTCCAGTCTTTTCCCACCTCGCTCCTAGCCTACTGACCCCTGCTCACCCAAAGAGCTGTGCAAAATTCAAGCTTTCACAGGACTCTGTTAGTTGTGCACAATAAAAGAAGGGTGAGAGTTTTCTGGACCAGAACAGGACCACTCATTAGAGCCTCATTTCTTTTCTGCAGTGAAATGAAAACAGACTCCTAAAGCAAGATGATGAATTTATCACATTCCTTGAGCTCCTCGGATGAAACCAGTATGAAACACACACAGCAGCCACACCTGTGCAATTCTTCTCACACTGATCTAAATGGGGTTGGAACAACACCCAAGCGAGCTGCTGCAGCATTAACTTCTTTTAGACCGATGTATCAGCGTTCACAGTGGGTTGCAGGGATTTAGCTAGTTGGGGTTTTTTTCTACATCATTTTAGTTAAGCTAGTGCAAAAAAACCAACCTCAAACCCCACAGAGTGCACAGGGGGCAGGAACCAATATATATAGCATATATATACTATATATATATATATATGCAACTTTTATCACCAACTGAACTCCCTTGCTGCCTCTTAAACTACATCTTCCTCTCACTTAACTCTTGAGGCTGAATGTTTCCATACTTTCAGAACCTTCTCTGTACAACATCACTGTTCAGAGATCTCAATTTGTTAGAAACAACCATGCCTTTAGGGGGACATTGGCAAAAAAAAAGTGAAGTAACAATCAACAGTATCTACTTCAGAAACTTTTAGAAAGCAGATAAAGGAAATTCAGCATGGTTTGGGCCCCACCATTGTTTGTGCATAAAAAATGTAAGTAAACTTTGAAATTCAAGGGATCCCTTTGGTCTGCTTCAAAAGAACTGAAATGCAAGAACCACAGAATTCAACTATATATGCACACTCACAAACTACATCTGTGACAACTTGACCAGCCATCCACACAATTCACTTTGGTATTTTTTTTCAGTAGAGATGAATGAATGAGAAGGTTTATTATTGAAAATGTCTGTGTTTAAGGTTTTGCCAGGACTGAAGTTTCTTTTTTTCTGAAAACAATGCAGACATTTTGGAAGATGAAGGCGATTAGAATACGCTGCCTAGAGACTTTGTGAGAAATGCAAGATAAATAGGTTAGCTATTCCCTTCGGTGTACTACTCATGTCAGCTCAAAAAAAAGGCAGAAAGAAGGTGCAGAAAAATAGAAGCGTTAAAAAGTGATCTATAAAGCCAATGGTAGCAAAAGAAGGTATGCAAACAGATTACTCAATAACCAGATATTCCTAATCGCTATTTGACAATCAATGGAAAAAAACTCATCAGCAATGACCACATCTCTTTAATCATGAAACCACCTTCTGTCTCAAGAGGTCTGGAATCCGTCACCTTGTCAGTTGCTAATTACTTCCTGGGGATAATTCATCTTCTCAACCAAGAATTCAGCTTTGCTGCCAACGTATTGGGTAAGTAAAGGACTCCAGCTCTGGGACGTATTCTTAGTACTTGACCACCTTCATGTATTCTGACACACACATCTAGGTATCCTCCATACAACACATAAAAACGAGAGGGTCTAAGGCCCACATGTGAGAAGCTGCGCAGAACGAGCTTCGGGACAATGACTTTCCATTCTGCAGTGATTTGATCGCATAGGTTTTTGAAGGAGGAGTTATTCAGCTGCCTTTTCAGCATCAAGCACTTCTGCTCCACCTGTTGAATCTCTAAGCCCTAGGCAGAACAAAACCAAATCCTTTGGAACAAAGAAGGCCAAGCCAGGGGTCTTTTGTTTCGTAGTTGGTTCAAGACAGAGATGACGCTCTGCCAGTGGTTCCCAAACTACATTTCTCCAATGAGTGGTGAGGGGTGGATGAGACTGTCTCTGATTCACACATAGTCTAACAGAACTTTTGTCTTTAAAATTTGAGAAGAATTGAAGATGGTCCATGAGAAATTAAGACTTGACAGCCATCCATTTCCAAGAGGTTTGAGTCTCAATGCTACGGTCTGTGAGCAACGCCAAGTGTGCTTACACCCTCATGACTCTTGCTCACAGGTTCAGCACAAAAGCATTCAGTTACTAGTGGAAGGGAATCACTCACTCCAAGGAACAGCCACATGTTGCTGTGGAATAGCAGTCTAGCAGCTGCAGTACCAGCACCCATTAGAAAAAGGAGGACCTTTAAAGTCCATTTTACCTCACAAATCTCATTCTTGAACCGCTTCGGTTTATAATACAAAGGGACTCTAGCTTAGTTTTAGTCATGCAATGGGAAGGAAATTCTGCCTGTTTTCAGATGTGATACGTGCATCACATGCAGTACTCTAAAACGCAGGACATTGCAAAGAGGCACATGGCTAAAGAGAAAGACATTGTAATTTTGACTAGGACTAAAATAAAAATCATAAATCACCTTGTTGGGTTCTGCTGGAGACAGAGGAGAGACACACTTGCAAAACATTAACTCCTTTCCCTGTTAAACTTATACCACAGGAGGTGTTCGGAGCAGAGCAATTTATTGTGTTTTGTTAATAAGGAAGCTTCCTGGTAAAACTGTAAATGATTCTTTTTTGTTTAATAACAGCAAATGGAGCATCAGAGAAATACATGTCCTTTATGTGTCTATTGTAAGGCAGACAAGAAAGACAGGCGGTTGCTCATTATTATTCCTCATGCTGCTTCTAATGAACAGATCTATGCTCTCACTTTTCATTGGCTTAATCAAGGATTCTCTATGATATGCAATTAATCTTTAATATTAAAGTGATTAGGGAGAAGACAGAAAATGCAGCTGAACATCCTGACCGCTGAAAACCAGATTAAGGAATTATTCAAAATCCATTTTCTTTATATTGCATTTTTACATTTGCAAATCTCCTGATACATGAAAGCTCAATGAAACAAGTTTATTTTTACATCCCATGGAGCAGATTCACAGTTTTCATTCAGATGGGTATGTTGGTAGTTCTTCAGCAGTAAGCCCACATTGTAATTTTAACACTCTGAGGCAAAGCAGAAGCAAGCAAGACTTTACCAGAGTTCACAGAAAGATATTGAAAACACATATTGAGCTCATAATACTGGAAAACTATGCACATCAATCCTGTCCTGGTCAAACATACATGACCAGATGGGGCTCCAGTTCACCCTACCTCAGTAAACCTTGCCTGGATAACAGGTCGCTGAATACAAGCTTATAAACATGGAAGACATAGATGGAGAAGCTGCTCTTCAGAAGGATGCGTAACCTTGACCACCACCCTATAGGCAGTTCAAGCTTGTGAACCACTGATACGGTTTGGGAAGTCTTAAGGGCAGGAAGGAGGCTGAAAGCTAACCAGGAAGCAGCCAAAGATGGGTTCTGTAGGTTGTCAGTTTGGAAGGGACTAAGCCCCCCGTGATGGCAAGGCAGGATACAACATAAGCACCACGAAAGGGTGTTAAACAAGAAGGGCTGAATCTCCACATCAACCTCCTTCAGTGTTTTGACATGGCACCTCAGCTACAACAACAACAGCAAAACAAATCAAAGAATCAGTACCGGTATTTTGGAAGGTTAGTAGTTTCTCACAGCCATTACTTTTTTGCCTTTTTTATAATCCAAAGAGGAAGCACAGGGTAGCGTAGGCTGGCGATGCACCTAACACTGCTATAGGCAAACCTTGCAATACGGGGCACATTTGCATGCATCTTTGTTTCACCAGATACTTCAAAGGACTTAATTTGCAGAACATGGAAGCTGCCTAAGAACTAGCTTCTGAGGACAGTCAGGGAAAGGAAGATCCTTAGGAAAAATATCACTAGTCACTCCTGAAAACAACAATAATCAGGTGGAATGGAAAGGCAGGCAATAAATCATGACTACGTACATCTTCAACCATTTCATTTAACAGTGTTCAGACCATCTCCACCAGGATCATTTCAGAGACTAAGAAGAACAAAGCAGTTCTGCAAGACTTTCCATCTGAAAGAGTAAGTTGCCGCTGTAATGCTTCGTATGGTAAGCAGAGGTCTGCAGGAGGGGAGTCACCTCTGAATTGTCATGTATTAAAGACCCAGCTCACTGGGATCCAGAATGTGCCTCTACCCCTGGCAGCTCCCCAGCCTAACACTGCCTCCCATTTGTCACTCCATCACCTATGGCACCACTAGTGCGGGTGGGTTATCTGCTTGTCTTGGAATCAAAAGGTATCTTTGGTACTCGTGAGTTCCCTCCTGCATTAAACCCTGCACAGTCACCTACAAAAGGCAGCCTAATATTTTCAATTAAAAAAAAAAAGAAAACTGGAAAATAAAATCCTCCCATCTTCCCATAAAAACTCACATGCAAGGTAGTATGTAACACCAAGTTTGACTGGAATCACTTGGAAGCAACAAGAGTAACATGGTAGCCTTGCACTCCTAAGCCAGGTCGACATAAATCTTTACACTACTTTCCCATTCTTTTTTTTTTTTCCAGAACTGTCTCCAGCACAGCTGAAAGACAGACTAACAGACTCTACCAAAACACCATCTCCTTTCCAGCAATGTAAACTGCATCTCCCAGAGACCGGGGTGATGTGCACAGCCCAAATAACAGAGCAGACCACCAAATACACCAGTTTGTCCTTGCTCACTCTCCCAAACCCTCTCATTACAAGTCCTCTGTCCCCCAACTCCACCTTTTATTTTCACATTGGGTTGCCAGTAATAGCCTAACGAGTATATATGGGGGTGTGGGGGTGTGAAAAGCAACAGCATTTTAGCTTCCTGAGCAGACAACGTGCTACGTAAGCACAATGCAATGAGCCTATTGCCTGCAGTCTTGGCACACTACAAAACTCAAGTATGGATATTGTATTCAGCCTAATAACTGAAAGCCCCTTCACACCTTGCAGGCCTTTCATATTTTCCCTTGTGCCTTCCCAGTAACACTGCCTTGAAAGAGAAGGAATCTTAACTGTTTCTGAGAGTATCAGCCTCTCATAGTTCCCTTAGTTTGCAGTTTAGAAAAGCATCTGATGAGACAGAGACACTATGCACATGCTTAAACCTCTTCCTGAGTTCAGACCAAAGGAACTAGGCTTTATTACACTGCCTCTTATGCCCATCTAGCTCAGATGCCCGTAGTTCTCCAATTCTCAGCCCACAGCCTCCTCCCAGGGACTGAACAGGGAGCCAGGACCCAGCTTTACACAACACCTAGAGGAACTTAATTACCTCCTCAACTTTGATTCGATGGGGTCAAAAGCTGTGGGATAGGAAAGAGACAACCAGAGCAGAGGATGGTTTTCCTTAAGCCTCATTTCCTTCGGAAACCAGGCTAAAGTAGTACCTTGGGACAAA
Source organism: Actenoides lindsayi (assembly GCA_025331215.1). NCBI lineage: Eukaryota > Metazoa > Chordata > Aves > Coraciiformes > Alcedinidae > Actenoides > Actenoides lindsayi. Next base: position 97,823 of record WTSP01017653.1, read on the forward strand.
AGACTTGTGACAGCACATCACTTACCTACTCAAGCGCAGGAATGCAGTTGGGTGGCACAGTAATTAGGGAGTGGAGAAGTTGGGGGGGGCAGTTAATGGTGTGCTTACCCTGGGGCAAAAGCTTTAACAGGACAAACTGTGAGAAGTCATTATCTCACCCGGCCTCTTGCCCTCTTTCCTCCCTTCCCCCGCTTTTGAATTTTAACCTTGATCAGAGCCTGCTCCAACAGTCGGGCTTCTCCTTTTGTTTGACACTGTAGTAAAGTTGTAGGGTTGTTTGTGAAATGTGTTGCCATGGAAACTCATGTGTGCTGCCATGGAGATCATGGCAGATCCAGCCTCGCATCTTCACCGCAGACTCAAAAAAGGAGGAAGAGAAGCCAGGGAGGAGAAATTCTTCCTTGAAAAACCAAGTGTGTTGAATTATTAGCAAATCTAACGAGAGCAGGGACAAAAATTGAGGTCGCTATTAAACCATCAACATTTATTAATAATTCACACCACACTTTCTGAGGTGTCACTTCTTTTAGGGATGTTCTCATAACCAGTGTAGCTAAGGGCTTCAAAGTGATGAACAACGTACGTGAAAAAGCTAAGATTCGTTTTTAGACTATCTAGATACCAAAAAGCCATACCCAACAATTTTTCCTCAATTTCAAAAAGTACAGAAGGCAGGAAAAAAAAAGCTACTGAAGCAGTAAAAGCAGCAAAAGCTGCATAAAATGCACATGGTTTAATAGGATAAATTAATTAAACAATGACCCATGACACGCATACATGGCCAGATTAAGGCCTTGATTAAACAGACTATTAAGGAGCCGAAGTTCAATTCTAAAGAAAGTAAGTAAACCATCTAAGCATCTCTTTAAAGTGAATGGTAGACACTGAAAACTTGCATTCATTTCCTCATAAAACTGTGGTATTTCTCCTGCATCCTTTCAAAGACGCAGCTATAACTAAAAGCCACCACTAAATTCCTTCAAGGACTTATGCGGTGTCTTAAATCCCCCCCAGTAGCCAAATCCTATGAACTGATGCTCTCTGAGCAAAATCTAATAGGCACAAACTCTCCTTTAGCCTATTGAAATTAATTTTCAGCAGTCTCTGATCAGTGTGCATAGTCTGCTCGCTTCAGAATTAGATACGGCTAAATCTTTGCCAGAGCAGGGACAAAGTAAGTTCACTGGTTCATGAAACAACTCAGATCACTGGTAATAAAAGCTCTGAATGAGGAAATATAAATGAACATTTAAAGACCCAGCATAAAGAGCAATCTCTTCCTGAATTAATGCTAAATCTTATCAAATAAGGTATCTGTTAGGTTTTATGCAAGATACATTGCATCACCTAATCACATCAGTGCTCCGCACTTGATGGCTCTGTACCCAGCATCAGAAATCTGCAACCACAAGGATTCTTCTGTTTTATAAATGCATTTGAGTGAAGACTAAGACTAGAGATTTATAACTCAAACAGTTGTTTTTCTGTGAAAGAAGTGGAAAGAAACATTAAAAATATGAAGAAGTGTGGAGTCTTCCTCAAGTTGATAGACTTCAGAAAAAAAGAAGAGCTAAACTTCAGACAAAAAAAAAAAATTTACAGCATGGAAAACTCTGCAGATCCATCAGTCCAAAGGCTTTGTCAGAGAACACCAGTACAGATATCCACATGCCTGAAACATATCCCACTAAACAGGCTGCAGAGACCTTCACCTGAAATCTTAAGAGGTCTGTATGGTGGGGGTTTTGTTGTTTCTTTTTTTTCCTTTCTCCTTGGGTGCAATCTAAATAACACAGAAAAATTTTCCAGATCATAGCACCAAATAATCTTTTTCTACCTGGTGACTGCTGCACATACCACAGGACCAGCTGACACACTGTGTACCTGGCCAGTTTATGAATTTTCTGGATCTTGCAATAGTCCCCAGGGAGAAGCGGGGGGTGGGAAATACCCAATTTTTTATTCCCTTGATGTTGAATTTGTACAATCCTACCATTTAGGCTTCAGGAGGGCTCAAGATTTACTGGATGCTTTTCCAGAACATGGAAGTAAGCCTAGAGCCTGCCCCAGAGAGACTAGACAAAGACTGTCCCAGGGACTAGTCCAGACAAAGAGGAATATAAGCCTAGACTATAATCTCTCTGGCAGGCATCTACTCTGATGAGAGACCCAAAAAGCTCTTTGAGCAGGCCAAATCCAAAAAAGCATCACGAGATTGGGCACAGGAAATAACAAGAAACAGATTCATCAAGAACAAATCACCTCAAAGCAATTCAATTGCCTTCTGCAGCCAAGTAACAGTTTTTGTGGCTCAGGAAGAACTACAAATACTTTATACCCTGACTTTAAATAAGATTTTTGACATAGTCCCACACAACATTCTCTTAAAGTTTGGAAAACATGATCTAGGTGAAGTTAATTCAGGCTGGATGGAAAACTGGAGACAGCTGTATCCAGCAGTTATCACTGGTTCTGCATGAGCATATAACTCATACCTGGCTGAATTCTGTGGCCCAGTCCTGCTCCATCTTTAACTGGATGACAGGAAAGAGTCAACTAATTAAATACGTAGACCAAACGGAATCAAGGAAGACCGTAAATGTGAAGGATGGGATTCAAATCCAATACTGCTGTGACAAACTGGAGAAAGGGGCAACAATAGGAAAGAAGCACAAAGCTGTACACGCAGGCAGAAATAACTGCATAAATATAATAAGGAAAACCCCTGGCTAGGTAAGAGTCCTCCAACGGGACCCTTCGGTAAGAGGGGATGGCAATCTGCATGTGAGTCAGACTCAAGCTATTGAGCACAAGCCAAACAAGCAGGCTGGAACAGATAGGCATCACTGAGGGCCGCATAACACATGGTTATCCTTCCACTCTGTTGAGCATCAGCAAAGCTTCAGCTGCAGTACTAAATCCTCACCCGGGCACTGCATTTGAAGAAAAGATGAGCCAACTGGAGCAAGTCCAGAGAAGAGCCACAGAAAACAGCAAAACTCAGGAAAAATACAACCCATATATATATATATAAAATTGGGAGTGGTTAGCAAAAATGTGGAAAACACACGGGAGATGAAGTGGGAAGAACAAGTGCAAGCGACACCATTTAGTATTTAAGATGCTGCTGTGAAAAAGAAAGAATCTCTTCTTTTGCACCCAAGTGGATGGGACTGAGTACACCACAGCAAGAGTCAGCTTAGACATTACAAAACACTTCCCAAGGATGAAGAGAGCAGCAGCACAGGTACAGGCTGCACTGAGAGCCTGTGGATTCTGCATCCTGAGCAGCCCCTGAGAGCAGCTAGACAAGCTCCCGGTGAGCGCTGCAGGCATCGTTGCTCCTGCCTCTACAGATCCCTTCCAGCTCTGTATTCCTATGCCCTCCTGGAACAGACATCACAAATAGTCCTTTGTGCTCTAGAAAAGCTACCCCTCAAGAACAAGGCTGGTAAGGAGACATCTATAGGCACTACATACAGAAAAACAGATGGCCAACAGAAGGGCACAACAGGATTGACCAAGGAGGGGACAAGAAAAAAGATATGCCTATTTCTTGGAATACTGTTTTAAACCCAGACAAGATGAAGGAGATCTGTGAAGTCACTGTTACTTTGCAGTAGAAGATGGTGGGAGAGGTACTGTGTCTGTAAGCAAAACTTTTCTTCCTCTCTGATTACAGATGGCTTGGAAATTGTTACAACTCCATTTTATCAAGTAGCTACTTTAAATATCACTTGTAACTGAAAGATAAATAAAAGCCAGGTAAAATGACTAGTGATGAGAACCTGCTTCCTTGCAATTGAGGAATCACACATGGTAGCAAAGTCACTGAACGTGGGGGGTGGTATTCTTCCTTCAGCTGGCATTTGCTAGTACTTGCACACTTTGAGTAAGATTTGCAGAAGATGGTGGGACACGACGAGATGTGACAGCTGCTCTAATTTCTTGTCAAATTCTTCTTCTATTTTCATCTGCCATCAAAGACAAATGGGACAAAAGCAGTGACAGGCACCTTCCTCGCCACACGAGGAGAGGGAGAACAACTGCATAAACAAGGCAGCCATTAGTTCCACGCACCAGAAGCGACGGCAGCAGCAGTCACTGAAGGCAAAGGGGAAGCGATGTTCTCGCCAGTCATTACGCTAATGGGGAGAGCAAGGGAGTGCCAGCACAACTCAACTGCCAGCAGAACTGCCAGCTAGCAGAACTGAACTGCCAGCCAGCAGGCCGAGACACACCTCTGGGGAGCCAGGCTACAGAAACTGCCCAGCCCTAGCACAAGGCTTACAAAAATCCCCCGTGTTACTATAGACATTGGGCCCACCCTTGCAGCCTTGATCTGATAAAGGGCATTCCCTGGTTTGTTCAGGCCCTCAGGAGTCAAATGTATTTCAAAAGCATCTCCGAGCTGAGTGAACGGTCGAGTGTTTGGTTCCCTACAGTCCCTCAGTTCAAATGCCCTTTCTGTAGTGTCCCAATTCAATCCTCAGCTGCGAGTCAGGAAACACTCCTCACCTGTAGGTGCAAGAGCAGAACCCCAGCGCACAGCTCTCAGCTTTACAAAACCCGGTCCCAGCGAGGGAAGAAGCGAGAGCCGCTTCCTCTCCGTGCCTCTAGTAGAGCTCAGGAAACATCAGCCCAAGAGAACCAGCTTTTGCTGCTTTCTCAGTATCTGCCATCGCATCGAAGACTCCACTCCTCGGCTGATCTTCTGCCGACCAATTCACCCTCCCTGCTCCTCCGAGGTTTGCGCAGTGCAAAACTGCTGCTGGTGACATGCCTGAAAAGTTAGACCCAGTTTTTTAAAGCAACACAAACATGCTGAAATCGTGGTGAACTTACCCACTCTGCTCAAGGTACAACTTCCCCTGAGGTTCGCATGGCTACTGCAGCTCCCTTTCAGCCCGTGCTGGCTGGAAATGGTTGGCACCTCTGTACCGCGGGTGACTCAGGTACGAAGGCCAAGCGAGGCACGAGCAGAGAGTCCCCCGCACAGCCCCATGCTGTGACCAACCCTGATCCCCAGAACGTGCAAGCCATTTCGCAGACTGGAACTGTACAGAAAGTGAAAGACGACCTTAATCAATCAGGTAACTAAACATCACTTCGAGCCACTCTTCTGAGCATCACTTCTTACAGGCTTGGTACACGGCGCAAGCTTTCACCGACGAGCAGACACCACTAACAACTTTCTCCCTCATCTGTTGGCTTTTTGGCAGTGCACAACGGGTCACTCTTAGTGCAATTTCATTTTCTTAATTAAATCTTCCCTGAGGAATCATCATAAGGTATTATTTCCCTTTGGTTCTTGTATTTAATGTTTCAGAATAGAGACAGGCTCACCCTGCTTTCACGGGTTAGAAAGCTCCTCCTTTGATTAACCCTCAGAGGATGAGAGGATTTTTCTTTTTAAGTGAGTAACATTCACATTTATTAAATAAACAGCATATGAAAGGCCAGATAACAAGGCTTAGGAGACTAAAAAAAAAGAGAATCATAGCCAAGCTGGGAAAAAACAAAACAAAACCAAACCATTAAAAAGGACAGGCTGTTTCTTGCCACTTCAAACTTTACAGAGCAGAGTTTGTTTGCAACGAGGGGAGAAAGACCCTTGAATCTAACTGCCTTCTAGTGGGAGCAGCACTCCTGCAAGTTTAATAAAAAAAATAATGCTTTTCCTAATGTACATAGTACCTGTAGTCAGAGTCCAGGAAAAATCTCAGTTTTCCTCTCCAGAAATACATCTCCAATCAGCATGTACTGAAAGCCTTCAAATCACGGACCCTGGCAGCATCCTGATTCCGTAAGAGGAAGTCTCCAAACCAGAAGCCTTGAAAATTCCTACACTGGCAGAGAGTCTAACTCCTGATTTCTCAATACTTACAGACATAAATATCGTCTGGATACACAATCACCCTTGGTATTTTCTCAAATGTATGTTGCTTTACGTAGTTATGTGTTGGTGATTGAGCCAAGCATTACTGCTTGTGACACCTTCCACTGCACGCAGCGATACCCAGCCCTCCGTTCGAGTAAAGCTAAAGTCTCCAGGAAGACAGGCGTGACCCCTGTTAGCAACACAAACTTTGAGAAAATGCAATATGAACCACCACAGCAATACTGACCAGTAATTCCAGTCCTCTATTGCCACAGGCAACCCTGTAGTAGACATAAGGGGAGATTTACATCATCCAGTTCAAGCTGTTTTGCTTACATTTGCATCGAGGCTCTCTTGAGAGAGCAGTATCTCCACGGGAAAGCCCAGCATACCTTAAAATTCAGAATGGTTCATCCCAAGCCCCTCTTCCCCACTAGAGAGCCCACTCATTCCACTGGCACATGAGGGCTCAACTCTAGACAGCTAAAGTAAGGTGAGATACATTTAATCCAACAGCGGGAGAAAGATCCTCAGAACATCCTCCAGAAAAGACAGGCCCCCCCTCAGCAGCCTCTAACAGCTAGAAAGATTCCCACTAAGCAACTTGTGTGTGGAAATCCCAAACCAAACTCACTCAGAACTTTGGCATCTTGGGAGATTTAGATTTCGTATCACCTACTAATAAGGCAAAGTAAAAAATGTCAGAAACAATTGTCTCACCAATAGCTAACAGGCAGCTTTGTGAAATGCAAAGTACAGCACTGAGCTGCAAATCATCCGGTGTCTCTACACCAAAAAACTGATCAAATGCAAGGTAAATGCATAACTGCATTGTACAGATGTTATTACAATAGCCATTTTGTAGTCGTAAATGTTCGGCAAGGATACGAAGAAAGAAAGTAGTAAACTACTCGGGCATCCTCTTACCACTGGCTCAACGAGTAGAGAAAGTAGCCTGAAGAGAGTTACCATACCAAAGGCAGAAACTAAGTACTTAACTCATGTTCATTATCTAGCAAAAGGAGGGACAGAAGGCATGAGAACATATATTTAGGAATCAGCAGTATTCAGCAGGTCCATGAAGATAAAAATAAGATAAGTAGACCCCAAAAAAATGACCTAGGATTCAAATAAAATGGAACAGAGGAGAAAGGCCCTCACAGCAAAACTTCAACTTGCAGAAAGCTGATGAGGTGAAGACTACAATAGAAAAAGACAAAAATAACCAAGTCACAGGCAAAGACTTTTAGCAATGGAGATGAACAGAAAACTACATTCACCAGTAACGTGACAGAGCTGAATTTGATCTCATAAAAAAATAAAATAACAATCAAAGGCTAAGTCCATGACCAAAATATGGGTGGCAGTAGGAGAAAAAGGAGAGGAAAGGGGTCACATACAAGAAACTGCTCTGGATCCCAATGAGAGGAACAGGGCTGCACAGGATGCACACAGCTACAACACCAGATGCAAAACTGCACCCTGGGGGGCTGCAGTTAGAAGACAGTTTGGGTGTTAATGCAAATGGAGTATCTAAAAAAAAAAAAAAAGAAAGAAGGGCATGGTACAATGGTAACAAATCAGGAAAGGAAGGGTGTACGGGTACCGAAGGTGAAGGCAAGTGAGCAGATTAAGAGAAGGTTCAGGGAAGGATAAAAGACAACTGAGGGAAGACATAACAGAGATTCACAGGCTCATGAGTGGAAGAGAAATAAGGATCATTCACTTTCCAATAAAGGAGGAAGGGGTGGGGATCAAGAGAATGCACTAGGGCTCAGGCTCAGCACAGTAAAGGAAGGGGTTCTTAATGCGATGGGTAGTTGAGCTGTGAAATTCATTTGAGTTACAATAAATGCTAAATAAAAGTGAGCTACAATAAAAGGTTCAAAGGAAAAGCAGGGGAGACTTCATGGTGCAGGTCTCTTTTGAGGGGAACTAAATTCATAGAAACACAATCAGTTAAGAAAGTTCCTGAGCAGGAAATATTTGAGCTGGGGGTAAAGAAAAGTTATTTTCTCATGGCAGACAAAAATTCCTGCCAAAACACTATCCCTGTTGCCTTGATTTCATGGTAAGTCTAAACCACTTTTATTTTACCCTTCAGTTTTCACATCTGTTCACAGACCACACAGGTGACTACTGTCACAAACGCTTCAAGCCAGCATAAACTAACACTTCCCCAAGGAGAAAGACCTTGCCTTCTTCCCTCTCCTCATTCCTAGTCCTTGCTGGGTGACTGCTTGCACTGCCGTAAGACTTCAAGGAACAGATCTCATCTGGATTAAAACCACATTGGCATAAAACAAGTTACTTCTAACCTGGGCCATTTCCCTGATGCAGCTCTCCATGAAGCCAAAGAAACGCATATCCTGACCCAAGGAAATTACTAACACGCAGGAAAGAGTGGCTAGAAAAGCAGAAGGATTCACTGGAACTATTTAGCCTAGAGAAGAAAAAGCTCAGGGGAAATCTTATCAATGTGCATGAATAGCTGGTGGGACGGAGTGAGGCAGACTGAGTGAGGATCTTCTCAGTGGTGCCCAGGACCAGAGGCAATGAACATGGACTGAAATACAGAAAATTCTATTAACTCTAAGAAAAATAAATTATTTTTAAAAAAACAACAACTTGTGAGCCTGAAGAACTCAGGTTATATAGATAACTGAATGTCAAATATGACATAACATTTCTACGAGGGGGTTCACACCTCTGTTTGAAGAGCATTTAAGGTCTGAAGATCCATAAACTGAAAATGGCTAAACATTCCCAGCAGAGCACGACACGGATCTCTGGAAGATTCCCATTTTCATCCACGGACAACAGGACACCTTAAAGTAAAAAGGAAAACTTTTCACAATAAAATTTGTTTTCATATATACTCAGCTATCTGCACTCAGCATATGAAAATATTAAGCACCGTAACACTGTTGATTTTCTTTTGCTTTGTCCATGGGCAGACAAGAAGTTTGACACCACCAAGTTTTGCCCAGATGACAGAGCGCTTCAAGAATAGTTCTGCCTCTGGCTATGTGGACATCTAGAGCCATGGAGCCAGTGACACAGCAGTGACACCCACCAGACCATCATCCAGCAGAAAAGGTGCAGGGCCAGGGGAGGACTTGAAGGGTATCTGTATATGCAGGATGCAAGGCAAGTGCTAGCAAAACAAGCACAACAAATCAGTGAGCTGAACAGAATGAGAAAGTCTCAGGGTATTAATAAAAATAAATAAATCCATGAAGCTTCTCTCTCTCTTACTTGGGAGATGACAAAGCTGCGCAGCACGCTCTGAACAGGGACCCATCCGCTCACTTGCCGAACAACCGCATTGCTGAGCGTTCGCACCAAGAAAAAGGCACTTTCCACATTCATGTTTCAACAGACTAAGCAGCTGGAGAAATGGCCTTCAACACACCAGAGCAACCCACAGGGCAAAGTGTGAAAAAAGGTCTTTGCAGGAACAAGATAAATAGCCGCAGAAGGGGAGAAAGAAAAAGCTGGTGAAATGGTAAGACTTTAATTGCAGCCATTTTTCTGCCCATTGCTCTGACTCCTGGTTTGACTGCCACAAGAGAAGCCAAGCTGAAACGAGGCATCTCTTTCCTTTATGACTGTCTAACAACCTGCTGCAGAGACTTCGCCTTTGCTGCACCTTAAGTAAGACAGCCCAGCTGTGTGAAAGCACAGGCCTTTTACATCCAAAAAGAAGGTGGTCCCAACACCACTGAAACCAGAAGGGCCTAAACAGTAGCACTACGACACTATAACACTGAGAGTGACAGAGCACTGGAACAGGCTGCCCAGACAGGTTGTGGAGTCTTCTCTAGAGACTTTCAAGCCCCACCTGGATCTGTTCCTGTGTGGCCTGCCCTGGGTGATCCTGTGCTGGCAGAGGGGTTGGACTGGATGATCTCCAGAGGTCCCTTCCAACCCCTACCATTGTATGATTCTATGCTTGGTTTGCACCAGCTGAGGCTGGAAGCCCAAACATGGTACAGGTTTGCTGCTGAGGGAATAGACACCTTAGCCTCCAGTAGCTATAAAAAGGGTGTTGTGGGGTGGAGAGAAGTAGAGATAGTGGGAGAGAAAAAAAAAATTGCTCCCAGCAGTACCATGAGGAAAAAAAAACCACCAACAAAACAGGACACCCTTGCTAAAATAACATTAGTATCTTAAACTAGAAAAACTGGATTAAAAAGGGGAGCAGACACCCCACTCAAGGTGATCTTGTCAAGATAAGCAAATGTGTATGAGGGCAGGGTGGGAGTTCCTCGCTGATGTGCTTTTGTTTTTCAGAGTGCAATTGTTACACAACTGCAAGCTGACAAATCTGTGTGGTCTCTGTCCCACATAAATACACAGTGACTCTTTCCATAGTTATTTTAAGCCCTCACAGGCCAAACGCATCCCTAGTGCAAGATCAGTGATTTGCATGAACTTAGCATAGCAATGAGCTCAGCACTGGACTTCCATGAAGGAAATACACCAGTACAACACTGTAATGATGATGTGCACTGGAGACAGTAGAGAGCTTGTAAGAAACTGCTGCATGAAGCAGAGTAGGCGAAGTCTCTTTATTCACTGTGGGAAATTGAAGCATTTTGAAGTTTTCCTTACAGCTGAAGCATAACAACAACAACCACTACCTTGCCACACCTCCACCTCTGATCTCTCCCAACTGGATCTGATCACTAAACAAGGCTGCAGGGCTCCCGGTCCTCTGAACGGCTGCCAGCTGCAGTACAAACACATTCGCATGAGGAACATTTTCATTCTGTTTAAAGCAGCATTTTTTTGACAGAAAACTGTTTCACTGGCAAATTTTCATGCAGCTCCATGACTCAGTACGCCTCTCTCCTCCCACACATGCATGCACCAGAGCTTCTTCCAGAAGATAATTAAGCTGCATGTTTGCAGCACGTTGGACTGCTCCTGTCAGGTCACCTGTCTTTGCTGGAAGGGAGAGACACCAAGGAAAGGAGTCATCACAATGAGGGTGATTCAATGTCTGCACGTAAACGACACCTGTATTCCCAAAAAATATATGCAAGGAAAACAAATATATGGATATTTATTTTTTTTTCTAAAGAAGCTTGGTGGCCTCGGGGCAGCTCACACAGCAGCAAATGCAGCTCTTTACTCAAGCAGACAGCTACTTGAAACGTAACATCGTAATTACACTGCCAAACCACCTTGATCGGCAACTGAAGAAGCGTGTGTGACTTGCGGTGGGTCTCTAGCTTTCAGAAGAGCTGCACAGATCCGAGTAATATTTGTGTCTTTGTCTCCTCCCGGTGACTCAGCACTCAGCAGGGCTGCCAAGGGCTGGTCCAAGCTCCTGAACCACACTTGAAACTGGAAGGTGAGGAGAAGCACGGCAGGACAGCGCTGCAAGGATGCGAAGCACACGCGGCAAGAGGAGGAATATCGCACTCGGTCAGTGGGCTAAGCAAGGCTGCTCAATGCCAACCCTCTCTGGCTTAAAATGGGAAAACTTCTTTCCCCCAAAGCGATTACATCCAAATGGTTCTTCACTAGACTGAAGACCTGCTACCTCCAGCAGATACAGAATTTGTCTGGTGACTTAAGCACAAAAAGAGTTTTACTCCCTGTTTCCTTTAAAAACTGGGAGGGGGGACCCTGAAAGGTCTGAGAAGCAAGCTTTTTTGATTCACTTACCATAAACTGCAGTATTAACTACATTCCTCTGATAAGAAATCCTCAATTTACATCAAGTCCACCTGAGACCTCTATGGCTGCAAAGTTGCCTTCCTGCCCTATCACTGATCAGAGACCATGAACACAGGATCAAGGGAAGAGGTTACGGAAAAACAATGGTTTGGGTTAACTGGTGGAGCTGGAAAGCTTTTTTCAGTAATCTCCCACTTATGTTCTCATTCTTAAACTCAGAGGTGAGCTCAACAACTTTGAGCACTGATCCTAGGTCCTCTGATGGTTGAAGAACTCGTTACCACATAATCTGTTGCTTAAAGTTGTGACTGAATTATACCAGTATCCCATTACATGGACATTTGTACCTGAAAGCTTTCATGTTCACCATCAACTTCCAGAATTCAACTCAGAAAATGACTGTATACAATAAGCCAAATGAACATGCAGATTCCCACTGGACACATCACTGAGGAAAGAATAAGAACAGTTCAGAAGACTAATACCAAAGAGATATTTTAGGCCAGACTGAAAGAATGGGACTTGCACAGAATTCAGGCATTAAAGTTGAAAATAAGACTCACTGCTACAAAGCCCTGCTTTCAACGTAATAGGATTCAGGGACTTCATGTTCTGCTCCTGTACATCCCAGAAACAGCAGTCTTGACATCCCACTTGCTACTCTGCACGTAAAACACATGAACCAGCCCTTGGCAAAGGAACCCAGCAACTCGCCCTCTACCCGTTAAATCAGCTATGCTCCCTCTCGCTCTCTGGCTCAATGAATCTTCAAATCTGCTATGCAGAACATAACAACTTTGGCCAGATGGGTGTAAATCACAGCCCACACTCAGAGGAGCTCCCTGCCTGGTGGGGCACGTTCCTGGAAAGTCACAGATCTGGGTCCGATCTAAATCGGGTGCAAGAAAAATAATAATGCCTCATACTAGAGAGGACAGCTCTTCCCTCAGCAACAGGCCCTTCCCAACACACGCTTTGGAGCATTTCTGAGGACCTGCCTCCCTTCAGGTACCGTCAATCAGCTTCGGACAGTGAGGGGGGACAGATACAGGGAGCATTACACTGGAAAGAAAAGCCCTGGGGGGCATAGAGCAGGAACCCTACTGCTGCCTGCACATAAACCAGTTGCACGCAGCCGACTCAAACGGATCTGTTACGCCTCTCTTTTTGGTGCACTGCTGCACAAAACATGGCTGTAGTGTCCTGGATGTAAGCTAGTAAACTCAGAGCGTGCCACGCAGACTCCGCAGCTTAGACCTTCATTTGCTTAAGGCCCTCTTATCACTTTTTATTTCAGCACATGGGTGTTCCCTTTCATGGTTCCACAGGGATTATTCGGATTAGCAATGCTGCCTTTCTATCCCTTTTGGTCCAGGTAGCTAAAAGGAGATGAACTGGGTTTTCCCAGTGAGTTATTAGAACGCTATCAAGTAGATGGATCTCACGTCCATCTCGGAGCTATTACAAGGAGGTCACAAATGAGTCACGTTATTCACGATGATCCTTCCTGAGCTCCCAGACGATAACAGCGTTAAACCGGTGACATGGCACTGCTCCTCAGCCACGCTACTGCACGGCCTGCCCTTGCTGAGCTAGCCCGAGAGCCCAGCCCACGCCAACCCTGAGCCCTCTACCACCACTTACAGACCAGCTTTCCCAAGCTGCCCCGTCGTTCCGAAGTCAGCAGGACTCCCTCGGCAAGTAACACCGTGTGTGCACATGCAGGGCTGGCCGAACTGGGTTGGGAAAAATAGGTCAAAACAAGCAGATGTTTAGCTCCGAGTCCAAACCTCAGAATCGCACTTCAACGACAAAGAATTCGTACGCACGTGCACAAAACCCACGCTTGCTGCCTGTTAGAGAGTCAGTCTGATATGAACTAGGCAATCGAGGTATTTTTCAGAAGCAGAGGTTCTTCCAGAAACATTTCTGCTCCCACTCCAAGCAGAGCTTTAAACACAGAACCCTTCCCTCGCAACCCTATGCCCATCTTCTTTCTGTAATCAAGCAGCTTCATCCTCTATAGTCTTTTGGGAAATTGTTTCTTACTTCCAACTAGAGTCTTAGATAATTTTTATTGGGGTTTTTTAAAGTATTTTTTTGAAGATGTGAGGGTGCAAGGTTAAGATACTCCAGCATGGAGCCTGGCCTGAGCCGCTACCCCTATTCCGAGCTTCACAAAGCCACCTCTGCAGGCGGGTCCTGGCAGACAGACAGACAAACACGAGAGGGCATGAGGGCAGTCTGCCCCTTTCTAGAAGCTCTGCAGCAGCTTCCCTGGGCCTGGGATGATCTTCCAAGCTAGGCAAGACAATAGAGCTGACACCTAGCACAAGTTCTCATGTGGCTCCAACAAGGAAATTGAACGGCTGACCCTTAGATCCAATGTCTAGAAGACACTGTCTGCTTCCACCTTCCTCTAGAATGCACCTCTAGCCAAATCTCAGCAGCACAGTTGGCAAGTTGAACACAGAAGTGCCCAGAACATTTTACGACACCTTCGTGACATTTCCTGCAACATGACTGATTGTTATTTTGCTCCCACAACCCAAACTTTTTCATTCCCTCCCCAGCAACAGTAAAATTTAACACTATGTAAACTGCCCAAAGTGCCCTAAGATAAGCAAGTGCCCTCTCTGCACCTGCTCTATACACAGCTGAGTGCAAAAGACACATATATTTAAGAATGCAAACACTTCCAACGAGGTGATAGATGTTCTTAATTAGAAATGCCCTAATTGCTCAAATACAGACAGTAAGGCTTGAGCCTACATCACGCTATTGGGTACAGAGAATCAGCCTGAGCTATTAACCCACGTTTTAATTGTCCGAGACATAAGACTACCTGGCCTAGGAACAGCTGTCTGGGGAGCAAAGTGCACTGGAAAAACCAACAGTATTTTGCACTCAGTTCTTGGGGAGTGGGAAGGGGGAGAGGAGACTATCAAAGAGAGTGCAAACTCACGCGCAGAGAGGGAGAGCCTTGGAAAACCTGCAAAGAGGACACTTCAAGAGTGACAGTTCTGAGGGGCACGAGAAGTAATACAACGTCAAATTTCAAGAGCAGGTAATGGTTCTACACCAGGAGGCAGTTTCTTAACCAACATAAGAAACTCTGCCTTTAGTCAGGTGGCAAATCTTGCTTCTTTAATGGGAGTTTCACTCCTATTTAAAAACTGGGTAATTTCCTTTCACACATTAAGCAAAATCCTTAAGGAACGTTAAGAAGGGGAAACCTAAAAGAAGGTAAATCAAGTAGCCTCACTCTTATAAGCCACCATAGTGATGGGTCTTGAAAGATATTCTACCACAGGACCAGGTGCTTCTGTGTTGGAATCCTTCCCTAGCCTTAGAAGAAGAGGAAGAAAAAAAAAATATAGTTCAGCTCATTAGTCCTTAATACCTGGTCTGGGTAGTAACTCCTATGGTTGTTTCTGCTTCAGCCTGCTGCTAGAATAATGAGAAAGAAATGTCAGTGCTTCCTGCTGGCACTGCAAACAGCCAGCTTCCCTGGGATATTCAGCTCTGTGAAAAACTTCAGGAAAAAAAGTTACAAAAATAATAATAAATAAATCACAAGAGGCAAGACAGCACTACCCTTCATCAAACACAGTTCCCAATAACTTTAAGAGGAGCAGTATTCATCTTTAGACCAAAGGGGTTGGACTCAATACTACTTGAGCTTGGTATGAGATCTCTGCTGTGACTCACGGTACGTATGTCGTACTTGTCAATCCTGGTGCTGACCTCACACTAGCGTTTCAGAGCACGGTGCCGTCGAACCAAGCAACTTGAAAGTTCATTACAAGATCTTGCTTCTCATCTCTACAGAGCTTCCACAGGCCTGTCACCAAAGCAGCAGACAACCTGATGGCTAAGGGGCTTTTCATGAGCCTCAAACTGCATCATCTTGGAAACCCATGTTCTGACTCCAAGCTTAAATGTTTCATCTGCTTTCCTCCCTTTCCATGTTAAGCGCATAGGAACTAAACTTTGATATTTAAATTAAGATGCTGCTTCTGAATAAATCTGCTGTTGCATTGGTCTTCTTCAGGTGACCGTGCAGCTGCACACGAGAAGTACCATGACAAACAAGTATAAGTATTTTTATAATAAAAATCCTAAAGCCTCTCCCATATCTGTGGGGTTGGGGGTTTTTTTGTTTTGTTTGTTGGGTTTTTTTGGTTGGTTGGCTTTTTGTTTGTTTTTTTTGTTGCTGTGTTTTTGTTTGTGGTTTTTTTGCTGTTTTTGGTTTTTCTACACACCATTACAGACACTTGACAACCCAACACTTGATGGATGTTCTCCATTAGAATGTGAATTCTAAGTTTATATTTTCCTGACGCTGCATTAAGATGTAGGCATAAGACAATATCTCCTACTTTAATGACACCATCAGTCTTGACAGGGCCCAAATTTCAAAGGAAAGCACCTAAATGCTCAAGGACCAGCTCGGGACATCAGATGATCCCATCCACCCTGCTAGTTTTCCAAGCACTTGTAAGCATGCCCACAGATGTCCAGGCAAGTAGCCTCACACATATTCATTGTGTCCAGCTGGAAAGAGGACAAGCAGTTCAAATGGCTCAGGAAACGCCCTTACAACAGGCATCCAGCTCACAAGAAAAGACAGATCATCCTCAGCTTCACGCAATCACCCAATGACAGGGGTCAGAAGAGACCTCTGGAGATCATCTAGTCCAAGCCCCCTGCCAGCACAGGTTCACCTAAGGCACCTTGCACAGGAACGTGTCCAAGCAAGTTTTGAAAGTCTCCAGAGCTTCACTGCTTCTCATCTAGCTTCGCAAAGTCTGCACAACTTACAGTGTATGTTCTGCCAGAGATACAGACTTTGGCAGGGTAGTTTGTTTCACAGAGAAAGAGGTGTCACAGCAATGCTGCAGATCCAAACAACAGCTCCTTGAGCTGTCTGCTCCACACAAACAGCACTCGGGCGTTTCTCCAGTGTACAGTAAAACAACTTGTTTGACCATCTTGTCAAGCATTCCCTCTCTTAGTCTCCTCTCCCCCTTGGGAAAAGGGTGAAATTTCCTGCTCCGCTTCTTCTGCTTACACACATTTGGGAGAGATACCCATCAGCCTTCCTCTTTACAAAAAGCACACAGCAGGTATACAGCAGTAGGACATCAGGCCTTCCCAAGCTCGCGGGATGCTATCCTCAACTTTACGCGGAGATGCGTGAAAGCACTTGGCCAGCACCAGAAGAACAGCACGTTCCTCCTTTCTCTACAACAATAGCCCTGCTGAACCACACATTGCAGGACCTGAGAAACCTGATCTGGTAATTGGAGGTGCACATGGCACACATTTTCCTACAGTATGGAAAAACTAATTACACCACGTGACAGATCTCGGTCCTGGTGTTCAAAAGCTCATTAACAAAGCTACTTTAAAAGGTGCTAATAGAAACAAATGCCTTTAACATCACAGGCTTCCCAGATGACTCCTGCTAGGGAGATGGATGACAAATCACTCTATCAGTCATCTTTAAATTCCATATTGACTACAGTGAAGCAATTACCCATTTATTTTTAGAGCATGTTCCATTTTAAACACAAGTGATTCAGTCCAAGAGATATTCTCTACTCCGTCACTGTTTCACGGGTTAAGAACTCTCAAATTTAAATGGATTTTAATTCTGGGACAAACACTCACCTTCCCACCCCCCCACCCCTTTCCTTTTGCCTGGAGGCATTGGTTGGGAATTTGAATTCAGGCTTCAAACCAAGCAAGCGTCGGTGTTCTACAAGCATCTGCAGAGGAATACAGAAATATCTGGGAAGCGTGAAAGAGCGAGCCCGTCTCGCTAACCGCATAAAAGGAAACCTCGGCAAAGGTCTCGGGAACAGCCTCGCTGACTGCTGTGCACATGCTCTCTTCCCACAAACCTTCTGCTCTGCAGCAAGGGAACGCTGCCTGCCCTGCTGCGTCCTCGCACAACTTGGCCGTGCCATGGAGCGCAGCGATTCCCTGGGGAGCGCGGGGCCGATCGTTTACTCGGCTATTTCTGACAAAGAGCACCAGGGTTTCCCCCCCTTTTGCTAAGCTTTAAAAGGAACAGCTTTGCCACGTCTCACCCTCCAGCCCCCAAGCCAGCACAAGGATTATCTGCATTGTAGGTAACGTTCTGGACGAAAGGATGAGGGGTCAGGATGAAGCTCAGGCTGCTCCTAACTCGTGAAACAAAAGGAAGGTCAGATGCCGAAGTGGAGAACTGGGGAAGCAGAGACCTGAGCAGCTGAGGCTCCTGTTGCCGCTGCCACTGGAGGGAGAGAACAAACAAGAGGTGCAACAGGTACTGCAGCAGGGGAACCCCGCTTCAGCCCAACTCCTTCCTCCTTCCAAAGCAAAAGCAGGCCATGGGGCTACAGCCGGCCTCTTACCCCAACAGTCTGTCGCCCGCGACGACAGCCTATTTTGCCTGTAGCTTGGACCAGTCTTACCAGTCTGTGTTCTGGTGAACCCGTAAACATCTGAGATGAGGACACCATCTTGCCAAGGGACAGTCCCAGCACCTCCTAAAGAGCCCTGCCCAAAGAACCTAAACCCCTGCCTTCAGAGCTGACGATGGGATACCGTAGCCACGGCATAGCTGATCAAAAAAGTCCGAGACTGACTCACAAGCCCATTATACAGCCACCCAGCCACCATTCATTAGCTGTAACGAAAATGACCCTGGGCTCCCTACATCAAAGAACCTTGCCATTTCTTCTTAATTAATTCTGAGCATCTTGCTGGCCTCAAATCTCAGCTGGCATCTCAGCCTGCCCTTTGCTACTGGCCGTACTTTTATTTTTCCTGTGTTGCATGCCCCCCACCCTCCTGAGGTTATCGGTAGAAACAAAAGCACTGCTGTGGTTTTGGACAAATGTGTACGTATGTTAGATCCAGCCTAGTTTAGACTTTGCTGTAATTAACTTTTATAATATCTAAGGTCCATAGAAATGTATTTCTAAGGAATCAAGCCAAACCCCTGCAGTGTTTGCCACTCAGCCATTGCAGAATCACAACAGCACATGAAACGCTACAAGAGAGACGGGGAAAAAAAAGCCTTAAAACAGAAGCAAAACTGACTCATCTCCTTATTGCCAAAACCGAGAAAGCCACCGAGCATAAACAAACAACAGACATCCCGAAGACAAGGGGGCGTCGCGATTCCTTCCCATGCTAATAGGCAGATACACAAACTGGGATGAGCAGGAGCATCCTCCAGCTACTCCAAGGCGATCCAAGAGAATCCTCCGACGCTACAGCCACATTCCCCCCGGCGCAGGTGCCACTGGAGGCCGGGGAGCAGCTGAGGTGCTGGTCACCCCCGGTGCACTGATGATTCCTATAGCTGTACATGCTGGAAAGCTGTGTCAGCTACAGGTATGATCCGCTCGTGGAAGCCACATGGATATTTGGATACCCAATGAAACTCGTTTGGGTAGCGTTCACCAAGGCATACTTTGCCTTCGGCTGGTAAGCATCCCTTCTACAGGGCAGGAGGGAGGGTGAGCCAGAGTGATTGGAGAAGGCTCGAGATCTGCTCCCTGTCTAGAGGGGCCCACAAAGGCTACAGTCCCTGCACGCTGAAGCCAGACCTTGTAGGTACCCTTAAGTCTGGGGAAAACCAACTACACAAGACCTAGGACCAAAGAGATGCTTAGAAAGAACAAAAAGAAAGTCACTGTGAAGCCAAGTTACGTTCCCCAGCAAAGTCCATCATCACAAACTAAGATACTTCGGAGTAATTGCTTTTTTTAATTACTAAAAGCCCTTCTGTCTGAACTCTGCAACATGCTTAACCGGTGGGAGAATGGGGAGATGGCCTTGAGGGATTTTTGTTTGTTTGTTTTATTTTTTTTTTAAAGCAGCTTTCAGAGTGGAAAACACAGGGGCAACCTTAATGCCTGCATCCACAAGACAGATTTCCAACAACTTTACACACCAGGTAAGCCAACCGCTTTGTTAGAACAGCTCCTGGCCCCAAACCATTGAACATCATCATTCTTGCAACTTGAACACTCCCCGCCATGCGACAACCGCATCTTAAAGATTAAAAAAGGCATCTTAAAGACTGCAAAAAGCAGCTAATAAGCTATATTCTACTCATGCTATTTATTCAAGTAAGGATGTCTGTAAGGAGACCATTCAAAAGAAGACGAGGAGAAGGATTTAGTACTACCTTGAGTGAATACTTAACATTAGACACAGTATGTGCACAACTCCATGAAGCTTCCCAGGGATTCGCTCGTGACCACAAAGAACGCTAGATCGTGTGCCACATTCGTGAAACAAAGCCACAGAAAGATGCACTTCAGTGACAAGTCTTAGCCAATTATTTATTGGAACACAGCAAACACCAGGCTGCTTATTAGAATGCATTTGAAGCACAGAGCTGTATGGATTTTAAATCAATCATTTGGGATCTCCTGAGCGCATGTACACAGTTTGCTTTCCAATAAATCACTGCCACATTCAGATATTGATAGTTCCCGGTAAAGTCGCCGAGTGCATCAGCTCACGCTCTGGCTTCAAACAAATCAGCTGATGAGAAAGAGCTGATAGATACTAAAAGGTTAGGAGTCCAAAAGCTCAGGTCACATGAAGTCAGCAACACATTAGCATACGTATCACTCGAGCAACACGACACGCTCCTCCACCGCCGACTCACGCTATCCACCGCCGACCTGCACACCACTGGCTCCTCACCAAGCGCTTGCCCATCTGACCGACGACTCTTTGTTCTAATTCCCCACTCACCCTCCCGAAGCTAACAAATAAATAGACTCAGCATTTCCTCCTTAAGGACAGGTACTCCCCCCCCCACACACTAGACTGAGACCGCATCGAGAGGATGAGCGCTGCGTGTTGACTAAGCGTGCGCTGCTTTTTATAGCCGCTTCTGGTTCCAGCGTGAAAATCAACATTGCACCTGCGTTGTCCAAACGGGCAGGCGTTCCAGAGCCCGAGAGAGGTAGGAGGAGCAGCCAGGATACATACCGTACTCCACTTCATGAAACACACGCGCTACGCAGAGAAGTGATAATCCCTCCTTAGTGGAAAAATCCAAATATTCCATAAATGAATCCCCGAGCTAAACCGAATTACTGTAATAACCGCAATCCTCACGGGAGCGCTGATCAGAAGGGCGCAGCCGACCACCTGCTACGTGGCACCGCTGCCACAGCGGCACCCTGCCCCTAACTGCTGCCGTGCTGGGCCCGGGCGAGGTGCCCCGCAGAACCAGCCAGGAGTGCCGATAAAGAACCGGAGAGGAGCACGGGCTGCCTGGCTGTTGTGAGGCTTCACTTCACGCTGCTGCCGAGTGCAGCAGGGGAAGGGGAAAAAAAAAAAAAAAAAAGAGGCACTACTGCAGCTCCAAACAGCAGGATGCCAAAATCTAAACCCAGGCCAAGTGATTTCTTCTGCAACTACAGAGAAACACATGGGAAACGATGCCAGAGACAGCCAAATGAATCCTATGTGCCTGTGTCAGTACAAACCCATTATCTGTGCTGGCTGCAGAAGGAGAAAAGCATTTGACGATGCTACAGGCTGGGTCGGTGTTTTCTTCACGTACTTGCACCAAGTTATTTTATTTAATTGCTAACGAAAAAAATGCAGTTACATAATAACACAAGGTAACGACCAAAACACGAAGTCACAAGATTGGCTCACAGCAACGGAGCTAGAGGAAAAAAAGGCAGTTTGTGCTCTCAATTTTGCTGCATTGTCAAGGAGCCAAGAACCAAATCTGGGGGCTTCTGCTTTTTCCAGGGAAGGAACGTACCCACGGCCGATTCAGCGCGGGACTCTTCATCACCGCCTGCGCGCAGCCCCAGCCCTAAATGATGTCAATCCCCGCGGCACATCACTCATCACAATTCGACACTTATCTGCTCGCTAGCGAAATTCAGGCCGACCGCTAAAGCCCGTCACCCACCAGGGCCCACAGGCTGCTCGGGGGAGCAGCCCCCGGCCACCCCCCACCCGCTGAAGCGCTCGGGGAGGCGGAGAGGGGGGGGAGGGGGGGTCCGGCTCCCGCGCAGAGCGGCCGGCTCCCCGCAACAAAGGCGGGCGCCCGCGCAGCCGGGCGCGGATGACAGCGCACACCCGCGACCCGCCACCGCATCTCGCCGGCCGGGTGGGGGCTGCCGGCCCCGGGAAGGGCCTTTCCCGGCGGCGAGGCCGCTGACAGCCCCATCCCGCCTCGCACTTCTCCGCTGGAAGGCAACGGCAACACCCCCCCCCCCCCCCCCCCCCCCCCCCCCCCCCCCCCCCCCCCCCCCCCC